>CAUYSK010014584.1:0-49739 GCA_963575035.1 Avahi laniger | reverse complement strand
TTTCATTTCTAAAGTTGTTCACCATGTCTGCGAGGTGCTTGAAATAGAGCGGAAACTTCATGTTCCCTACAGGCCCCAGTCCTCAGGAAAGGTTGAAAGGGCTAACAGGTTAATAAAAGACCACCTCACCAAACTCGTTATCGAGACCCATCAATCATGGCTTGACCTCTTGTCCCTGACTCTCACCTGGATCAGGGCAGCTCCTCGATATCCTACTTATCTGAGCCCTTTTGAGCTCATGTACGGCCGGCCTTTTCTCGTTAACCATCATCTTTCAGCCCAGCCCCCACCTTTGGCCTCCTATCTCCCATATCTCTCTTTCCAAAGGCAGCTTCCCTGTGCCCACACAGACAGATACCTGCCTCAGCCACGGGAGACCGACTCTGATATCTCTCTCACGGGTATACACCCAGCGACTCGGTACTTTTTTTTTTTTTTTGAGACAGAGGCTCGCTTTGTTGCCCTGGCTAGAGTGAGTGCGTGGCATCAGTCTAGCTCACAGCAACCTCAGACTCCTGGGCTCAAGCGATCCTTCTGCCTCAGCCTCTCAAGTAGCTGGGACTACAGGCATACACCACCATGCCCGGCTAATTTACATATATATATAATTTGTTTTTTAGTTGCCCAGCTAATTTCTTTCTATTTTTAGTAGAGACGGGGTCTCGCTCTTGCCCAGGCTGATCTCGAACTCCTGAGCTCAAATGATCCACCCGCCTTGGCCTCCCAGAGAGCTAGGATTACAGGAGTGATCCACCGCACCCGGCCGACTCAGTACTTCTAAAAACTCTTCACCCTAAGCTCCTTGAGCCCTGGTGGATGCGGCCTCATACAGTCATTTTAACAACACCTACAGCTTTAAAACATCTAAATGACCCTAACGGTTCTTGACATCATATCTCACGCATCAAAAGGTCCCCACCTCAAGATGCTTCCCCGTCCTACTCCTGCCACCAGATAGGTCCCACTAAACTCCATCTTATGCAGGTTTCTATATCTTCTGGCCCTTCCAACAGCTGCTCCTGATTCAATTTATGTCTGGAGACTTAAGCTATGTGAGTCCCTCCCCTCGGGACTCACCCGCTGCGTCAATACATCCATCCTGGGTCCTTGTTTCCCTGTCGTAATAGTCCCTCAATTAACTCTATACGATTTTACAGATTGCCTACAAATTACTCTAGAGACCACGTCTGCTTCGCTGGCCTCACTACAAAGATAACTAACTTCGCTGGCTCAGTTCCTCCAGCACCGCCTACAGGAGCTATCTCAAGTGGCAGTAAACCAACTACTTCATCCATGCTCCCCCTGACCAGTCACCCTTCCACCAGCCCACTCCAGCCCATAGCCCCAACTACGACCCCTCACAGCAAGAAGTAGTCAGAAAGAGTGGCGCCCAACATATCCAAAAGGCCGGAATGTAAGGCTGGTGGTGGGCACCCCTCCCCTCCCTAGAGAAAAGGAGGAGCCCATGAATCCCGCCCTAGACTATAACAAAGGACTCTCCACTTTGCGTGCCAAAACTTCAGGCCAAAGAGAAACCCCCATCCCCCAAATCTAAAACCTTTATAAGCCCGCTCAAAACTTCCAGGCAGCGCGACTTCTCGGGCCCCTCTCTCTTGGGACCCGTGAACCTCGCCCAGGGGCGCTTTTTTTCCCCTTATCCCAATAAAGCCTGGTTGCTTGTCCTTTTAACCCTGCTTGTCTTTCTTTCTCTGCCGTCGCCCATCCAAAAACCTTACAGTGAGCACTAACAATACCATGTAGAAACGTCATTTCTAGTACTCAGTTTGGGAGACCATATCTTGCTTGAATATGTACATTATTTACAAACTATTCCCTTTTGGCCTCTGAAATTTAGCCATTTTAGTTTGGCTGTTAGTTGTTTTCTTTCCGTATGCTAGCCAATACTGCAGTTATAACTATCATTAGAATACTCTTATAGGCCGGGCACGGTGGCTCACGCCTGTAATCCTAGCACTCTGGGAGGCCAAGGCGGGTGGATCGTTTGAGCTCAAGAGTTCAAGACCAGTCTGAGCAAGAATAAAACCCCATCTCTACTAAAAATAGAAAGAAATTAATCAGACAACTAAAAATATATAGAAAAAATTAGATGGGCATGGTGGCGCATGCCTGTAGTCCCAGCTACTCGGAAGGCTGAGGCAGTGGGATTGCTTGAGCCCAGGAGTTTGAGGTTGCTGTGAGCTAGGCTAACGCCACGGAACTCATTCTAGCCAGGGCAACAGAGTGAGACCCTGTCTCAAAAATAAATAAATAAATAAAAGTACATAATTATCTATTGATCTTCTAGTTTACTAGATGCACTAAAGGGAATGTATATTCAAATAATCTTAGCATTCTTCTTCTTCTTCTCCAAAGTCCAGAAATATTTCACATGTTAGACAAAACTCAAAACAAAAAGTGGCTGACTTCTCTGATCTCAATCTAAAATGACCAACTTCCCCAATTTGCCCAGAAATGTTTGGTTTTAGCAATGAAAAGTTTCACATCCTGGGAAACCCCTCAGTCCCAAGTAAACTAGAATACTTGGTCACCCTATCTCAAACTATTTTCTGGACAATTAAAAATTTAAATGGCAATCTTTTTATTTTTAATATATAAAAAGAAGATGTTCTTTCTTTAATCTGTTTTGGTTGGTATCTCTCAGCTATTCATTTAAAGTTGTATATGCACTCATTTATGTACAGTTGGCTGTGATATAAATTGGTATATTTTTCTGAAGCAATTTGGCACAATATACTGAGAAACCAAAAAAATGTTCATAAATCTTGAGAATAGTTCTATTCCTGGGAATTAATCCCAGGGAAATCATCACAGATTACCCAAAAATGTATGAACAAATGGACAGTCATCACAGTGTTATTTATTACATTAAAATACTGGAATTTACCCAAAATATCTAAATCTAGAGAAATGATTATATAAATTGTACTACGACCACACAACTGCATGTTTAGTAGTCATTTTTTAAATAATGTTTTTTGAAGAATGACATTGGAAAATGTTTGTGAAATATTATTAAATAAAAAGACAGGCTCACGCCTGTAATCCTAGCACTTTGGAAGGTCAAGGTGGGAGGACTGCTTGGGCCCAGAAGTTTGAGACTAGCATGGGCAACACAGAAAGACATGTACTGCTATAAAAAATTTAAAAATTAGCAGGGCATGGTGGCACGCACCTATAGTCCTAGCTACTCAGGAAGCTGTGGTGGGAGGATCACTTGAGCCCAGGAGTTCAAGGCTGCAGTGAGCTATGATCATGTCACTGTGCTCCAGCCTGGGTACCAGAGGGAGACCCCATCTCTAAAAATGAATGAATGAATGAATGAATAAATAAATAAATGTATCTATATTTCTAATTTTCAATAATGAATATTATTTCATCCTTAGAAAAAAGTATAATTTTTAGAAGACTTCTAATTATATGCAGTATGATTATAGATAAGAAATCAAATGCTACAAGCTTTCTGAGAAATCAGGTTCATCATTTTATATAAAAAACCAAGACAGTAAGATTATACATGCAAACATAATGGGGTAGAATATACTGACATAAAATTTCTTGAACCAGATATCCTGCTTGGGGTTGTTTCTATTACCTCCCAGCTGTCGGGCTCCAAGAATTCTTTTTTTTCTGTAGCTTTCAAAAACTCTTCCAGAGTCACCAATCGGTCTTTGTTAGTATCAACCTGATTAAAAGAAAATGTATATGTAGTATAAAATAATCTTTCTCACATTATTCAGACATTAGCAATTGTCTTGTAATAGATGCTACTACATAAACACATACAGCAATTAGGACTAACCTAACATCCACAGGAACTGGAGAAAAAAACCTAAAAACAGAAAATTCAACATTATACTAGAATCAGAAAATAGGTTATCTTTCTCTTCTATACAATTCAAATTCGAAAATGTGTGCTATACTTCATATCTTAAAGATCAACAAGTTTGAGTCAGCTGATCTGACTGGTTAGGTTGGTATTATCTTCTTCCCTCATCCCAATACGTATAATCCCTCTTAAAGCCAAGTACTTGGGTAAGAAAAATAACCATTCCAGGAAGAGGATTATCTTAGCCAAAAGCAGAGGAGTTTAAATTAAAATGCTTTCAACATTTTTTCTTAAAAACAATTAACTAAATCAAAACTAAATTTGACAACCTCTCCAAATACTCTTTAATGGCTCTTACAGACTGTAGCAAATTCAGTTACACAGGTGTACTCTATAATGGCCAAAGAAATTTATTTGATACGTGGGATGCCAGTAGTCAACAGACCATTAACAGCCCAAATATTCAGGTGAAATCACTGAAGCAAAACAGTGGATTTCAGTTACCTTGCATATGATGTTGATATTAGAGTGTTTTGCTTAGAGGGAGGAGGAGCACAGCAAAGACTATAGAAAAAGGCAAATAATTTAAATAGCGTAGTCATGGAGGTCTCTCTAAAGAATGGACATTTGAGCAGAGACCTGGTGGGAGTGAGACCATGTGATGATCTAGAGAAGGAGCATTCCAGGAAGAAGAAACATTAAGTTCAAATGCCCTAACATGGGAATAAGCTTGGTGAGAGGCAAACGCCAAGAAGGCCAGCGTGGCCATAGCAAAGTGAGAGTCATAGGACTCTGATATCATGACCTTTTGGATAAAGGAGGGATTTGAGATCACATTCTAGGTAAAATGGCAAGCCACTGTAATATTCTGAGCAAGAGAGTACTATGGCCTGATTTGTGCTTTTAAGTGCTTACTCTGCCTGCTGTGTGGAGAAGTAATTGCAGAGGGATAAGCAGCAGAAGCAGAGATGCCAGTTAGTAGATGTGCTTGGACCTGGTTGGCAGAAGAGGAAGTGGGGAGCAGTGATCAAATTCGGGATCTGTTTGAAAGATAGAGCAAATATTAGATCTCACAGATTAGATGTAGGATGTGAGGCAAGGAAAAGTTAAGGATGACTTAGCCCGAGCAACTAGATGAATTGTGATTCACTTGCTGAAAGAAAGAAGGCTTGAGTGGGAAGAACAAGTTTGTATCTGGAGAAGACATATATTAAATATGCAAGGGAACTGTCAAACAGATAAAGACTGGAGCTCAGGAAAAGGTGGAGAGAGCAGGAGATAAAAATTTTCAACTCACCAGCATATTGAGCATGTATAAAGACATGGGACTCCATAGTATCACCCAAGGAAAGAACAAAGATAGAAAGGAAAATATGGCCAAGGGATAGGCCCAGGGCACTACAACACGTAGAACGTGGGAAGAGGAGGAACAGCCAGCAAAGATGAGTGAGAAGAAAGAGTGCTGAGGTCTGAGGAAACTAAGGAAGTGTAGTTTCCCAAAAGCCAAGGGAAGAAAGCATTTCGAGAAAGAGGGAGGCATCAAGTGCATCAAATACTGCTAAGAAGTCAACTAAGGATGATGACACTGGATTCGACAAGATAGAGGTCACCTTACAGGAGGAGTTTCAATGGAATGGTGGAGGCTATAGAGTGTTCAGCACGGATTAAGAAAAAGAAAGCTGAAGAGTAACAGGAAGAGGAAAAATAGCCAACTCTAAAGAATAGTTTTGCTGTGAAGAGGAGCAGAGGAACGAGGCAGTAACTAGAGATTGGGTTTTGTTTGTAAGGTAGAAAATATTAGATCACGTTTGCCTCCAAATGGAAAAGGTCCAAGAGAGTAGAAAACACTGATGCAAGAGAGAGGGGGAATGAGAGCAGGAATAGGATCCTTGAATAGTATATACTAAATGGGACCTAATACACAGTGGAGAAGGCCTTCAATGGGAACAGAAACATGAATTTTAATAGAAGGCAAGGCAAAATAAATGCATACAGGTGCAGATTGTTTTGTGGATATGGTTAGTGTGAAGATGAAGTACTTCTCTTGATTGCATCTATTTTCTCAGTAAAATGAGAGGCGAGGCCATGGCAGAGGGAAGAAAGAGAAGTGTCTTAAAGGTTTAAGGAGAGGGGACAATATGTGAAACTGTCAGACTCTAGGAGTGGGAAAGTGAATATAGCAGACCAGGGAATACAGTTGAATCCCCAAGCAGAAGGCGTGCTAGTGATTTGTGCCCCCAAGACTAAAATGAAACCAGTTAGCATGCTTCCATGTTAATCTCCAGCCACATTCCATTGCTCCAATATAGCAGGATACAACAGGGCTCTGTGCTAGTAGCAGTTAGCACAAATCACGTACTAAGGTAATCATCATTCTATTCGAAAAGGACCTTATCTATTACCCCCCTATTTAACGGGTAACATGTATCATTGTCTGGACACCTAAATCAGAGGAAAATTAAAACTAGGAAAATTAAAACAAGCCAAATTGAAAAAAATGGTCAGTTGCTTTGAAAAGAACAGAAATTAAAATTTTAGAACTCTGAAGTAGTTTGGATTATTATTTCCAACTATTGTGCCCTCCTGTAATAGGATTATACATCCCCACCCAGTGTCACATGACTTTGGTGAACCATCCTGTGGGAGGTATACATCCCCTCCTTCCTGACTTGGGGCTTGATATGGACAAGCTTAAGCCAATAGGATATAAGTGGACATGAGGCTTGTCACAGCTGAGCATAAGTCTCAAATACTATTAAATGGTTTGGCTTGGGATCTGTTGTATCCCTGTTAGGACCCAGATACTGCTCCTATAGCCTAGGAATAAGAAGATGTGCAGAGCCAAGTCCAGCCTTGGTCAAGCCAGCCCAAGCCAGCCTAGCCCTGCCATATCTAGCTGCAGTCAACCTTCAAAGCTTATGTAATGTGAACAAGAAATAAATATTTGTTGTTATAAGCCATGAAAGTATTGGGGTTTTGGGGTTTTCTTAGTAAAAGCAACATAGGCTTTAAAAATATCAAATATTGGACTTCATTGTTTTTCAGCATCAAAAAAAGGTTTTATAGTGCTATGCAGCAGCATCTTAAATCTTTTAGAATATTTTAAAGTAGCTGTAAATTATTTTATTTATACTAAGGGAATCTAGTATAATATTTTGGATCAAAAATGCAAAATCCAATTAAATAGCTATTCTGTGTATTTATTTTCCATCTTATGGTAAGATTTATTGTAAGAATTAAATAATCCATCGAAAATAACATAAATTTTTAAACATACCTCATTCATTACATGTTCTCTCATTCTAAGCCTTTCTTCTTCCATTTCTACCATATCATCCTCTTCATTTTTGGGGTCGTATACTTTCTCCAACTAAAAAGAAAATTTTAAAAAGAACATGAAAGAAAAGAAGTTAAAAGAAGGAAAAAAATAGAATAAGAACACTGAGTATTAAATAAACTAATTTACCTCTTTAGTAAATAGGGCTTCTAATTCTTGTTCATCCAGGAATCCATCACTATTGACATCTGAAGTTTAAAAGTTACAAATGCAAAAATTGATTTTAATACCTTAGAAAATAATTAAAATATAATTATTTACAAATGGCTTGCAAAAGTAGTACTGACAAGCAGCATCAATATGCTGCAGAAAATGGTTTCTTCTTTCTTATGAAGCTTCAGATCAGCCCAACTTGATAATAATTCTATATTTATTTATAATTCATAATAATTTTTTAGGCAAACATGGCCCATTTTTTAATAAAAATATAAAGTAAAGCAATATGCTATATTATAGTATAAAGCCTATCAGATATAACCTAGCTAGTCACAAAATTACCTTCAGTTTACAGAGAACTTTGCAGTAAGTCATATTAATGACTCAACAGTAAAAACTTGTATAAAGACACAGCTACTGAACTAAACAATTTCATACTGCAGATCAGCAATAAAGACTATCACATTACCCTAGAAAAACTCCAAACATTTACTATCAATAGAATTCAAAAGCAGACCTTGGTAGAAACCAATTAAAAGAAAAGCAAATATAATTCTTTCAAAAAGCAGACATGAATATTAATATTTGTATTAGATCTGTTACCATGTAATTTGAAAAATGTCTTGGGGTCAAAGTCATCAGGATCCAATCCATCAGTCTCTTCCCATACCTCTTTTAGTTGATCTTTGCTTCCCTGTGAACCAATTTTTAAAAATTGCTCAAAACAAAGTATAATCTAGGTGTACAGACTCAAAGTATAAATTTAAGAAACTCTGCAAAATTAAGAATCATGATTTAAGTACTAATAACATGATAAAATTCTGCTATCTGAAACAAAGAAGTATCTTCATCTAAATATGCTTTTATAGTCACAGTTCTTACTGGATGATTAACTTTGGGGTGATTTTCATGTTTTTTCTTCATTTCTTCAAATTTAGATTCTTCTTCTTTTCTCTTTTCTTCATTCAGTGTTTTTAAATATTCTCTCCTTTCATGTTCCTTCATCATTTCATATTTTTTAAATTCTTCATGTCGAGTTTTGTCATAGTCTTCCAGATCACTTGTCGCCTAGAATGCAATATTGCATTTAAATTAAATAAAAAGATGTGTTTGAAAGATATAAATAAAGCCATTCTGGAATACAGCATACTCTCTAAAAAAAGGTAGTATAGCAAAAAAATACCGGACTTTTCTTTTTTAATTCTATCATTATCAGAGATTTAGGTATTCAAAAAAACCAGAAGTTCAAAGCCAGCTTCAATTTTACAAAATTCCCCATAAGCAAATAACATATTGATATGGCTTGGATGTTTGGCCCCTCCAAATCTCATGTTGAAATTTGATCCCCAGTATGGAATGTGGGGCCTGGATGGAGGTCTTTAGGTCATGAGGGCAGATCCCTTATGAATGGCTTGGTGCCCTCCCCACAATACTGAGTTCTCGCTTTATTATTAATAGTTCACGAGAGAGCTAGTTGTTTAAAAGAGCCTGGCACCACCTCCACTCTCTCTTGTTCCTGCTCTCACCATGTGACATGGCAGCTTCCCCTTTGCCTTCCATTTTGATTGGAAGCTCCCTGAAGCCCTCAAAGCAGATGTTGGCACAATGCTTCTTGTACAGTCTGCAGAACTGTGAGCAGAATAAACGTTTTTTCTTTATAAACTACCCAGCCTCAGGTATTTCCTTGATAGCTGCACAAAATGGACTAATGCATACATAAACTGATTTTTTAAAAAGGAAGGGTCTGTATCAAATCTGTACAGTATAAAAATCTAGAATGATTTCTTTTTTTTTTTCTTGAGACAGGGTCTCGCTACGTCACCTACACTAGAGTGTAGTGGCATGAGCTTAGCTCACTGCAACCTCCAACTCTCTGGCTCAAGCAGCCCTCCTGCCCCAGCCTCCCAAGTAGCTAGGAGGTCTGTAGGCGTGAACCACCACCATGCCCAGCTAATTATTCTTTGTAGAGATGGGGTCCCGTTCTATTGCCCAGGCTGGCCCTGAACTCCTGGCCTCAAGCAATTCTCCCACCTTGGCCTCCCAAAGTGCTAGGATTACAGGCATGAGCCACCATGGCTGACAAAAACTAGGATGATTTCTAACCATTTAACTAAATCTAATGACAGCCAGGTAAAAATATCTAGTTTGGTAACTCCATTCATATTATACATAATATGATAGGTCCACAAACTCATCTAAAATCCCTGAGGCCATTTGTGTTTCAGAATTTTCTAGATTTTAGAAAGAGAATATGGGACGTACTCCATATTATGGAATATCCCTGCAGTGTCTATAACCAAGCAGATTAGTATTGCACAAGCAAAATAGATAAATACACATACTAAATATGCTAAATAAAAACTATAAATAGCATTACTATAATTAGTTAATTTAAACCAGGTTTGAGTTTTTACAGATTTTTGGATTTTGGAATTGTGGATGAGAGATTGTAAACGTGTATGTCCATATTAATATCTGTACTAATAACAGTTAAGCTACCTCCCTTTAAAGATATTCTAGAGAGTATATAAAAGTTATATTTCCATTTCATTGAGTTTACTTGTCAAATTACAAAACCTCAAAGGCACACGAAGGAGAGCACTTTTTGGAATTATTCTTACCGCTTTGATT
Organism: Avahi laniger; assembly: GCA_963575035.1. NCBI lineage: Eukaryota > Metazoa > Chordata > Mammalia > Primates > Indriidae > Avahi > Avahi laniger. Next base: position 39,768 of record CAUYSK010014584.1, on the reverse strand, counting down.
AGCATATCTAAATCTGTGGATTCAAACTTGTCAGGATTCAGGTGGTTTAGGTGATCAAATTGTTTAAGAAGAGATTGGTGGTCCATGCCTTTATCTGAAATAAAATGAGAAAACTATAAATGATCAATTATTAGAAGCTATAAACATTAATATAAATGATATATAAGAAAAAGCATTCATATTTATTCCTGAAGGATTTTATAAGAAAATTCAAAAGCCAGGCAGGGTTGCTCACACATGTAATCCCAGCACTCTGGGAGGCCGAGGAAGGGAGGATTGCTTGAGGTCAGGAGTTCGAGACCAGCCTGAGCAAAAACTAGACCCTATCTCTACTAAAACAGAAAAAATTAGCGGGGCATGGTGGTGCATGCCTGTAGTCCCAGCTACTCGGGACGCTGAGGCAGAAGGATTGCTTGGGCCCAGGAGTTTGAGGTTGCTGTGAGCTAGGCTGACTCCATAGCACTCTAGCCCAGGCAACAGAGTGAGACTTTGTCTCAAAAAAAAAGAAAAAGAAAATTCAAAGTTTTAGATTAAGGGCTCATTTTTCCTTTTAGAATATTACACATATTAGGCAAAGGTAATGTCTTTTAATCTAGAATGTAATGACTTATAGTATTAGGTTTCCTAATATTAAGTCAACCTTTCATTTCTGAAACAAATCCACCTGATATGTGATCACATTCTTTGAGATGGAATAATTTTGGTTTTGACATCAATACATAATAAGAATGTGGAAGCCTTCCTTGTTTTTCTAGCTCCATAAGCGTTTATACAGAATTGACAATCTGCTCTTTAATGGTCTGATAGAATTTCCTGAAGAAACTGTCTGAATCTGGTGTTTTTTGTGGGGCTAGCTCTCCGAAAATTTTTCTGTTCCATGTATGGAAATTATTCTAGTTTTTCTTTCTCTACTTTTTTTTGGCTTCATTTGATGTTATTGTTCCTCTTTTAAATCAGTTGCTTAACTCATCAGTTTTCATACTTCTTTCTCATTGCTATAGTTATTTAAGGGTAATCATTTTAATTTTTGAATGATATGTATTACCAATTCAAAAAATTAAATTTTAAAAATTAAGAGAAGATAAATCAATACTAACATAACATTTTGACTAGAAGAACATGGCATGTACTAATTGTAAACTGACCTCCACAACCAAATATTAAAATTTTCCTACCTTTTCTTTAGCACTTACCTTGAAAGGAATCCAATTTAGCCTTAATTAACATTCGCAACCTTCCTACTTCTTGTCTTTTCAGTTCATCAAGTTTTGTCCTCACATGATGACTTACTAAGTCCAGCTCTTTGCTTAGCCTCCCACTCTGTTAACAAAATAAGTTAGTTTTATCTATTACATTCCATTTTTAGACCAGATGCAACATAAAAAAATATGGTTATAATAAATTAGTGATAAATGCTTTTGACTAATTTAGATAAATTTAATATTAAAAAATATTTCTTTTAAAAGAGATTCAATTTGTAATTTTAAAATCGATGTCTAAAAAGAATATAATTTAGAAAAGCAGGCTAGACACAGTGGCTCATGCCAGTAATCCCAGCACTTTGGGAGGCTGAGGCAGGAGCATCGCTTGAGCCCAGGAGTTCAAGACCAGCCTGGGCAACATGGGGAGATTCCTATCTCTTAAAAAAAATTAAAAAATAAAATTAAAAAAGGAAAAGAAAGAAAAGCATAATTAAAGCACAAAGGAGAAGCTCAAAAAGTTCAATTATAAAATGGTACAGCCACTTTGAAAAACGGTATATCCATACAATGAAATATTATTAATATTTAGCTATAAAAAAGAGTGAAATCCTGACACATGCTGCAACACAAATAAACCTTGAAACCATTGTGCTAAGTAAGTTAAAGAAGCCAGTCGCAAATGACCACATGTTGTATGATTCCATTTATATACAATGTCCAGAACAGGGAAATCTATAAAGATAGAAAGTAGATTCCTTGTGGATGAGGAGAGAAAGATAATTGGGAGTGACTGTTTAATGGATACAGAGCTTCTTTTGGGCGTAATGAAAGTGTTCTAAAACTAGATAGTGATGATTGCATGACTCTGGATATATTAAAAACCATTGAATTATATGATTTAAGAGGGTGAATTTTATGGTATATGAATTGTATTTCAACAGAGTTGCTATTAAAAAAAAGCAATTTGGCTTCTTTAAGCATTAGTCATTCCACATACAAACAGATTTTCAAAATTCATCTTTTTTAGGTTGTCTCCTTTGATTACTTTTTTCATAGATGAGTGATTAGTAGAAGAACTAGGAGAATATATTGTTATAGAGGCAAAAAGAGCAGTATATTTCAAGGTGAGAACAGTCAAATAAAACAATTGTCAAAGTGTGGTCCCCAACTGGAAGCATCAGAAATGCAGGCCCTAGACTTACTAAATCAGAAATTCTGGAGGTGGAGCCCAGAAGTATGTTTTAACAAACCCTAAAATCTGAGAATTTTTGAGATAAAATAAAGGAGCCCAGTAAGATGAAGAATAAAAGATGCTACAGCGTTCACTAGGCTTGGCAATTCAGAAGTCACTGACACTCTCCATGAGAGTATATTCAGTGGAGCAGTGAGGGTAAAGTCATATTCTCTTCAGTTTGAGAATGTTTGGGAAGTGAAGAAATGCAGTATAATTCTCCTATCAAAATGCTTGGCTAAATAAGAAAGGGTAAATTCTAACTTTTTTTTTGCCCTCAGACAAGAATCTTTTCTTGGCTATTTGTGATGAATTGGTTGGGTTTGGGTTTTATTGTCTACTTTTATTATTATTTCTTTTTCATTGGATAACTGTTTAACTTCATTTTGGTTTTGTTTTCATGGGTGCATGGTTTTTTTCTTTCTTTCTTTCTTTCTTTTTTTTGCTCCTTTATAGGGAATAGGAATTGAGTGTGAAAGGAAGACAGTTATAAAATAAATCCCTGCACCAAGCCAGGAAGCTAATGTCTTCTTTTCCCTGAATATCTCTATATAGTACCTCTCATGGCCCACATTTTCTACATTACCGCCAAATAATGCTCTTAATCCTAATTTCAGCTAGATAGGAGACATTGAAAGTTCTACATTAAATATCATTCACCCTAGGAAATTAGTTCCTCAGGTGGAATTACTCTTTCAGAGGAAGAAAAAGATTACATTCAAAGACAATTCAGGGGAATTATTGGCATAACACTGTTACCTTTTCCCCAAAGCAGGTCACAGTTTCCAAGAGGAGAGCTGTGAACTAAAAGCCATACAAAAGCTCCAATAGATACCACAACCTGATGGGAGTCAGTCTTTCAAAGAAGCACACATTAGGGACAGAGACTAAAGTAAAAAGGGTATGTGATGTAGAATGATTCCTTCAAACACAGTTCTCTAATTCTGAATCTAGAAAAAGTCAAGATAATTTTTTAGGAAAGTTAAAAGCAAACAAAACTGTTCTAGGAGGCATAACCAAAAGTTTAAAATTAACTGGAATTTTTTTTTTTTTTTTGCTGAGAGTCTATAATAAACCCAGTAAACTGATTCATTTCCCTTCAAGGAAAGGCTTTAAAAAAAAATCTCTGTCAGATCTTTATAACTCCTTTACTTATTATGAGTACTGAAGAGCTATCAACAGCTAGGGTCATGTCTAATAGGGTTCTTAGGACAGAGACAAATGGTTATTATCTCCCTACTGACATAAGATACAGCCCATTATCTATTTTGTTTTTTTTTTTTTTTGAGACTGAGTCTCACTCTCTTGCCTAGGCTAGAGTGCCATGGCGTCAGCCTAGCTCACAGCAACCTCAAACTCCTGGGCTCAAGCCATCCTCCTGCCTCAGCCTCCCAAGTAGCTGTGACTACAGGCACACACCACCATGCCCAGCTAATTTTTTCTATTTTCAGTTGTTTGGCTAATTTCTTTCTATTTATAGTAGAGACAGGGTCTCGCTCTTGCTCAGGCTGGTCTTGAACTCTTGAGCTCAAGCAATCCTCCTGCCTCAGCCTCCCAGAGTGCTAGGATTACAGGCGTAAACCACCGCTCCTGGCCGCATCATCTATTCTGTTGATCTGGACCTGATTAAAATACCAGAACCTGACCTATTCTAAACCTTTGAATAGCTCCCTGCTGTCCTCAGATCATGATCCAAGCCCCTTAACATGATACACAGGACCCTTTGTTATCTAGCCCAGGATTCTTCCCAACCTCATCTTTTGGCCATTCATGCCTTCCACTTCCCACTCTGGGTTCCAGCAACAGTTACTACTTCCAGTTTCCTATATACCTCTTATCTCTGTACCCTTGCACCTTTGTCTGGGATGCTTCCTAGTCCCTCTCCTTTTCTCAGTTACATCTTTAAGTTCTGGCATAATCTCTATCAGGAACGATGGTTTCCCACCTGTCCCTGCTGCTTCATGGTAGATTATGTGTCTGTCCTCTATATGTCTATGTTATATAGTCATCATATATCCATCTTAATAATCTACTTCTGGATATGATTTCCCCCTGAGGATTCCTTAAGTGCTGGCAATAAGTTTTATCTTTGCATCCCTAGTACTTAGCTCAGTGCCTGGCATGTTCAAATGTTTGCTAAATAATTATTTAATGACATTTACCTTTATTTCCTCTACGTCTGCTTTCTGGAGCTTTTCTCTGAAATGTTGGTCTGTTTCCAGCACCTCAATCACTTGCTTGAGATATTCATCATAATAAAGTCCAGTATCCTTCAAATTAAGAAACAAACAGTAATGCTTCTGAAAGTTTTTCCTTGTCTGAATCTAAAGATCTCAATCTTGAACAATTTCTAGCAAAATAGCATTGAGACATATCCACTTTGATAGTTTCGACAAAGTAAAAATGTTATATTTCTCAAAGAGTTTTGTATCAGAACCAATACCATGTTTTATTGTTACATAAAGGTAGATTTTCTATTTGCTTTAGACAATGAAGATTTAACCAATGATATTAATTGGTTTCTCCCCACTGGCATCTGTCTCTTCTTTGAATATAATAGAATGTTTTCTTGGCTGTTTAGCCCTATGTTGGTAATGTATTATGATTAATTCTTCTGTGTACTATCTAATATACTAGCTATATTAAATAGACATTATCTAGTGTTAAACAGCATATGCTTGTCCAATACTCTTTGCTATTTCAGAAATAGTTCTTAAATGTATAGTTTTATAAGTAATAAATATTAGTAATATTTTAGTTACAATTCCCCTTCCATTTCACTTCATGCAGTTATAATTTCACCTCATTTCACTTCATTTAGTTATAATTCTTCCCATTTCACTTCTTTTCACTTACTGGTGGTCCTATCTTTGCGCTTTCCACAGGGTGAGTATTTTGTACTTTTGTCTTGTCTATATCTATAGGCACAGCTTGAAGAGCAGTAAGCAGACATGTAACCAAGAGAATACGATATTGTAGTAGGATGGTCCTCCACCTCATCTGAAATGAAGGAATAATTATAGTAAAGTCCTGAAAAGATGTTTTAAAACTGTATGCATGTACTCCGAATGTCACATTAATAACATATTCAATCTCAACAGGATTAATACAACAAAAAATTTCTAGGAAAGGGGGAAAAATAAATTATAACTTATCCAAAAAAATGTTTAAAACAGATCGCTAAAAAAAATCAGAGGAGAAATATATTTCAGGCAAAATTGAAAAGACAGGAAACAAAATTTTAAGCGGCTTATATATAAGAAAACATTTGGTTAATTACAAAAGTTTTAAATAAAGATGGTAATGAGGGACCCAAAATTTTAAAAAATAAATAGTCCAATATTAGGAAATAAGGAAGAAAAAATTATATATTTTTTCTCAATTAAAATATTGGATAGCCAAAATTATTTCTGCATATATTTAATTTAGTTTCAACTTAATTTTGAAAATAAATTACTCTATAAACTATTATTGATTAAAAGAGACACATAACTATAAATATTCTCTTAACCTTGTTAAATTATTTTATCATAGCCAATAGTCATTTGCTAAAGATCTTTTTTCAGATAAATAGGTCAACAAAATATCAAGTGGGATGTAGAGGTACTGAAACAAGAGGAAGAGCTAGACTGCTGGTCACGCAATATTGTTTCAGGCAGTTTTGAATAATGATGCACTAAATATTTGTGTTCATGTTATTGTGTTAACATGTTTTCAATTCTTTTGCTTACATACGCTGGGTGCAGAACTGCTGGGGTCAGTTTGATAACTCTATGTTTAACTTTTTGAGGAACTGCCAAACTTTTCCAAAGCAGCTATACCATTTTTTACATTCCCACCAATAATATATGAAGGTTCTAATCTCTCCATATTCTCCCATGTGTTCTGGTCACTTCTGCTGCTCTCTCGCTCTTCTGCCAAGTCTACCATAAAGAAGAGGGCAAGTCAAGAGAGGAATGTGTTTATATACACAAATGAGTATGTGTGTCCTAACAACACCGCAAAGTGAAAAAGTCACAAAAAGTCTCTGGGAACGTACTCTAAAACATTGAATTTATGGTTCATAAAGATTTCATTGATTCCCCAGGCTTATTATAAATACCAATAGAAACCATCTATTGAGTGTTTACTATGTACTAAGTAGTATGCTAAACATTTTTTTATAATTAAATCATTTAAGTCTTACAATGACCTTGTGAAATTAATATTATTCTCCTCATTTTAAAATACAGGAAACGGAGACATATCACCTAAAAAGCTTGATTTAGGTCACACAGCAGTTAAGTCACAGAGCCAGGGTTTAGACCTGGGAGTGACTGACTCTTAATATGTCTGCTTTTAAGCAGATTCTCAGAGTGTGATCCCTGGGCCAGCAGCATTGGTATCACCTGGGAATTTGTTAGAACTGCATATTGTCAAGGCCTATTCCATATCTTCTAAATCAGAGACTCTGGGGACAGGGGCTCCCACAATCTATGTTATAACAAGCCCTATAGGTGATTCTGATGTATGCTAAAGTTTAAAAACCACTGCCCCAGAATATATTGCCTCCCCTTGCTCTATTCTTTACCAGCTTCACCTACAGTGAGAGAAAAAGAAAATGTTTATCTCAAAGGTAAAGTTGGACTCTTAAGGAATACAAAATGGGTTTTGTATCTAAGAGTAAGACAGAATTAAATTTAGGTCTATATTCTAATTCCAGCTGTACCACTCACTTGCTACATGATCACAGGTTAATTAACTTTTCCCACTTTAGTTTTCTCATTTACAAAAATAAAGGAAATTTTTAATAAAAGAATTTAACTTGACCCGAAAAGATAAAGTGCTTATTCTTTAAGCACTTAAGTTCTATTACCTATTTATTCTTTTGAGTATACATATTTTGTTACCTAGTCAGGATTACTAATAAAATTGCTTGTACTCACACCACCAACTGTTTAAAATAATTAAGTTATATGATTTATAAATGCCTTAAAACTAAACACTGCTTATTCGGCCAGGTTAAAATTATATTAGCAGAACAAGTAGCACGTCCAGCCTCTGAGATGCAAAGATTAACAATAAAATCAGCTACTAAAGTGGGGCACAGAGGCTCACGCCTGTAATCCTAGCACTCTGGGAAGCCAGGCAGGAGGATAGCTTGAGGTCAGGAGTTTGAGACCAGCCTGAGCAAGAGTGAGACCCGTCTCTACTAAAAACAGAAAGGAATTAGCTGGACAACTAAAAATATACAGAAAAAATTAGCCGGGCATGGTGGTTCATGCCTTTAGTCCCAGCCACTCGGGAGGCTGAGGCAGAAGGATCACTTGAGCCCAGGAGTTTGAGGTTGCTGTGAGGTAGGCTGACGCTGTAGCACTCTAGCCTGGACAACAGAGTGAGACTCTGTCTCAAAAGAAAAAGAAAAAGAAAAAGAAACTGATAATGCCTCCAATAAATAAAAAATTTCAGGGAACATGAGGCTGAATTGATGGACTTGTGCATCATTAAGGATAAGTCAATTTGTCAGAAACTTCCTACTATGCGCAATGACAAATAACCAATAAAAAAAGAGAGAAAGAAACTTCCTGCTGATACTGAACAGAAGCTGCATAAATTCCAACCACACGTAATTTAAGGAAAAAATAAAGCTGAGTCTAGTCAATAGGCAATGCTAACAAAATCCTCGTGTTCTTTTACATGGCTCAAAATGCTATGTCGATCTCAAAGGTGCTAAAGAGATTGATATAAGAGAATGGACCAGAAAATAGCAATATCACAGTAACACCATCATAAATGACTATGGACAAAAATTGCTGTCGTATTAAATTTTAGACTACAAAATTATCTCCCAAAGATGTTAGTGTATGCATTTAAAGAAGCAGGCAAAGTGGCGGGGAGATGGATGATGGCTGAGCTAAAGATAGAGTAACTAAACCTGGTTTGAATGTTGAGGAACCCTACATAACCTGCCAGGTGTGTTAGTTTAGTTCTCGATGCATTCTGAGAATGTGCATCTAAATAAAGAACAAGTTGCCTGAAAAGTAACACAATTTGGTGTTATTCCTGATGCCATGTCTGGACAACTGTCGAAAGCTGTTTAGTCAACAAGGAAAGTTTGGGGAAAGAATACATCTGAAAACTTTCTATTGTCATCTTCTGATAAGATCAAGAAAGCATCAGCATCAAAGCTCTTCAAATGAGTGTAGAGGCTTGGAAGAAAATCTCAGGCAAAGGAACTTGTTCTCTCTCCCTCTCCTTGGTAGAGAGAACAATGTTACATGGGAAAACACAGACATTGACAGTTCAAGAAAGTTTTAAAAGACGCGGACTATGAATATAAAGAGGATTTATAGATACCTTAATCAATTTTTTTCACTCTTAATTTATGTGTGCGCAAAAGTCATGTGAGAAAAATCTAATATATGTCTAAATTAATCTAAAAACACTTTCAGCAAACATAAAACAGAACTGTGATAAAACACAGTGCAATAGTGTAATTGGCAGCATTTTTTCTATATTGCATATAATGGTGTGTCCTAGTATCAATGGACTCTTATAGTCAACGAAGTACCACATCTTGAGTTTTAAATCTGCTACCTTCTTTACAGCTTTCTATTTATCCTGCCTTTTTAAAATTTATTTCCTCTTTCTTGCTTTCTTCACTTATTTGTTTTTGATTAATGAAGAATGTTTTTAATATATTTTCTCCCCTCTACTAGTTTCTAATTTGTTAGTGTTTATTCTAGAAGTAACTAAGACAATCAATTTAAACATTTACTCCTTAATACGGCCTCAATAAATGTTGAATGTTATCATAACAAAAGAAATGCAAAGTGTTCTAGAACATTAGGTGGAAAAGTAATAACACAAAAATCTCTTTAAACACCGAGATAATGTCAAATGTGTCAGAGGTTTACACATTTTCATGAACTGGAAACTATACAACTATCCATACAAGAGAGGCAGAGGTGAGTGATAAGGAGAGGCAATGGGAAGAAGGGAGGGGACCAATCTATTTTCCTTCCACTATCAGGTCAGTAAGAATGGCCATCTTCTTTTCTTTATTACCCTCTTCTTTCATAAGAAAGGTACAGAACTAAAGAGGAAACACTGGGCTGAAGTAGGCTGAAACAGTAGAGTGATCCAAACAACCAGGATAGGCTGATAATTTACTATCTAAAGTAGGATTATGTGAAATTCTAAATCACAGTCATCTCAAGACAGCATGGAACACACTGACCCCAAAGGCAGTGGAGCCTCAGGCAAAATTGCAAAGCAAGCAGAGTTCTTAAGTTTCTCCTAGTATTCAGTGGATAGAAAACAATTTCCCTAAATTACCAAGTCCTAAAAGGAAACTTATCTTTCCCCTGGCTCCACCAAATCAAAATTCCCACTCATACACAGATTTCTTAGCTATCAGTTCATGCCAGTAGTTATACAGATTAGATTTGTGCATGTTTGCACACACACATTTGATGGTTTCCTGTTTTGATTGTGGGGCAAGATATCCTGAAAATGGTTAAAAATAATGATCACAGGTAAGAGGTGTGAAAAGAGTACAGAAAACTGAAACTAGTCTGTCTCTCTCTTGCCTTGTAAATAGTCTCTGTTCTCATGTATCTTTTTCTCCCTCCCTCAACCCTCTTCTTTTGTTCCTCTTCCTTTTCAATTTAGGGCTGAAGTATGTTTTCTTTATTTTGTTGTGTTTATTTATTTATTTGAACAAATATTCATGTATTAAGTACCCACTAGGTACCAGATATTATGCTGGAAGTCAAAGGTAAGTGAGTGGAGATGGACATGACCCTCGCAGGGCTTCAATCTAGTGAGGAATGTATGCTATTCAATAAGCAATTGCAAACTGAAAAAAGCTGCTTACAAAACAATGTATAGCATGATCCTTTTCTGTTAATTAAAAAAATTTAAAGGGCATTAAAGTGATATTCAGCAAATAGACATTTCCAGTCAGGTGACTTACAATGTTAAATGTCTCCTAAAAACAAAACTAGGGGCTGGGCGTGGTGGCTCACACCTGTAATTCTAGCACTCTGGGAGGCTGAGGGGGGAGGATCCCTTGAGCTCAGGAATTCGAGACCAGCCTGAGCAAGAGCGAGACCCCATCTCTACTAACAGTAAAAAAATTAGCCAGGTGTGATGGCGCACAAACCTGTAGTCCCAGCTACTAGGGAGGCTGAGGCAGGAGGATCACTTGAGCCCAGGAGCTTGAGGTTGCTATGAGCTAGGCTGACGCCACGGCACTACTTAGAGCGACGGAGTGAGCCTCTGTCTTGGGAAAAAAAACCAAAAAACAAAAAACAACTAGGCTCTTTTTGTAGTCATAAAGCTCCTGATTTCTTTATTTGGGGGCCAATGGTTCTAGATTAGAAAAAAAAGGAAATCAAAGCACTAGTAGCAAAAGGATTACTGTACTTTGTGCCTATATGACATAAGGAAAAATGCAAAAACTTGCAAAAATACAAATATGCTCTGTAGAAATAGAATTGTAACTTGCTCATTAAAATGGAGATAAAACTAAAGAATCTTTAGATTCTTTTTCACTCCAATTTCCATCCCCTGAATTTTAGTTTCCTTTTCCTGAAACTGTTTATTTCAATTCACTTTTTTAACATAAACAGTGACAACTGAACCATTTCACATGACAAGTATAGGGTATACTCACATGATATTTACAAAGAAAAGTCTGGAAGGAAATAAGTTAAGCAAGAGCTAACAGTATGCGGAATTTCAGGACAAGTAACAGTTAAGTGTTTAAAAAAAGAAAAAAAGAAAAACACCTACTTTTAACAAGTAAGGAAGGCAAAAGCTCATGTGACCATACTAAGCTTAAATGTATCTTGAGATGGATTATATGTACTTTCAACATAAATTTACTTTCTAATGATTAGTTACGTGATACCCTTGGGATAACTTATCTCTGTCATTTTAATGCCTTGTTTATAGCAAGTGGCTCAATAAATGTTAGCTCTTTTTAACACAACCATAAATTGCACAACAAACATCTATAAAGCATTTATGGATAATTTTAAAAAATAACCAGAACAGGCTGGGCGCAGTGGCTCACGTCTGTAATCCTAGCATTCTGGGAGGCCGAGGTGGGCGGATCATTTGAGCTGAGGAGTTCAAGACCAGCCTGAGCAACAGGGAGACACCATCTCTACTAAAAATAGAAAGAAATTGGCCAAACAACTAAAAATAGAAAAAATTAGCTTGGCATGATGGTGTGTGCCTGCAGTCCCAGTTACCTGGAAGGCTGAGGCAAGAGGATTGCTTGAGCCCAGGAGTTTGAGGTTGCTGTGAGCTAGGCTGATGCCACAGCACTCTAGCCCAGGCAACAGAGTGAGACTCTGTCTCAAAAAAAAAAAAAAAAAAAATCAGAACAAATCCCCAAAGAAGACAGAAAGGCTTCTATAATGAATCAAGGGATATAAGTAAAAACAGAAACACAATTTATTAAACATGGGTTATTTCCTTCTGTACTCAGATTTAAAGCTCTGCCATGGCAAATTACTGAAGCTTATATGAGTGGTTATCATAGCTTATAGATTTCAGAGATGAAAGAGAAAAAGATTCATACTGTGGCAGAGACTTCTGTTAGCCCACCAATATCCAAATCTTCCCTTCCTCCTCAGTAACAACAGCCCAATTTTATTGAAGGCAGCCATACATAAAGCTACATTTCCCTGCTTCCTTGCAGTCTGAGCTTTAGTTCAGGAAGTCTCCTTAAAGAAAGATGATGTATCCTTCTTTGCCTTTGCCTTGCTACCTGGAACTTGGCTGTGATGGCTAGAACTCTGACAGCTATTTTAGACTATGAGAATCAGTGCCATTGCTTAAGAATAGCAGATCAAAGAAATGAAAGAAGCTTCAGTCTCTGACTTTATGAAGCCACTATACATATCCTAGATTGTCTATTTCAAGAATTGTTTTATATAAAAAAATTAATATTGTATGTTTAAGCGGCCAGTAAGTCTATTTTTGCTTTTTCCTTTTTTGTGTTTTGTTAGTGGTAGTATCGCTGGTGAGTTTTTTGCAAGCAAATGCAATTCTTAACTGAGCACTTACCTTCAGACCAGTAAAGAATTTTTATCACCTTTTTACAGATGAAGCAACTGAGATCCAGAGAGGTAAGATGACTTGCACAATATCAAATTAGCGAAGAAGTGGGTTTTGGCTTGTAGCCCAATATTTTTCACTAAAAACTGGCTTTTAACAGGTTCTAAATGTAAAAAAAAAAAAAAAAAAAAAAGAGGAATAAAAAGACACATTAAATATAAGCATAAATTTAAATTTAGCCTTATTACAGTGTTAACGGCACATAATAGTATATGCATTTGCCACATAATGTGAAAAGAAAAAGTATCAAATTTTTATAATGTGGAAGGAGATTAAATTATATCATATTCCAGTAGGGAGAGGAGAGAAATACATGAAATAAACAGAATCGAAGACCAGCATAAACAAAGATATTGATTTATTTTGCTTAAGTTTTACCACATTGCTCTCCTCTGAAATAACTTGAGGAACCCAAAGCGAAAGCTTATTTTTCTCAGCAATAAGCCTTCAAGATACAGGGTAACATTTCCTGCTAAATACTTAACTGGAATCTTTCTTTACCACCACTTTTTAAAAATTAACCTTGGTCCTACTCTGTCACTGAGGTCAGTAACATAATGAACATAATGAAACGCATTTTGAAATTGCACTACATAACTATAAACTACAAGGCAGTTAGCTCAAATGCAAACTCATTGGCGAACATAATCAATTATTTCTAAGTAGTCTATAAAGAAAATAAGCAAATGAAATATTTTTCAGTTTTAAGAATACACTTTTTTTAATACAGTATATTTAACATAAAATCATCTATGCAGGAGAGTGATCATGTACATATTATATTTGGGAAAGGTATATGACTTTTCTTAACACAGCACTATAAAAGATAAACAAACAGCAGATTGAATCCTAATTTGTCCCATTTACTGGCAAGCTACTCGCCCCTCTGAGTCCCGATCTTCCTACCTATAAAATTGAACTAATACATCTTCATAGGTTTTTTTTTTTTTTTTTTTTTTTTTAGACAGAGTATTGCTCTGTCACCTGGGCTAGAGTGCCGTGGCGTCACCCTCGCTCACAACAACCTCAAACTTCTGGGCTCAAGAGATCCTCCTGCCTCAGCCTCCCAGGTAGCTGGGACTACAGGCACGCGCCACCATGCCTGGCTAATTTTTTTCTATATATTTTTCGTTGTCCAGCTAATTTCTTTCTATTTTTAGTAGAGATGGGGTCTCGCTCTTGCTCAGGCTAGTCTCTAACTCCTGACCTTGAGTGATCCTCTCGCCTCGGCCTCCCAGAGTGCTAGGATTACAGCTTCATAGGTTTCTTAATGGCATGAAAATAAGAATGAATACAAAGTAACTAACACAGTACAAGACAATAGTAAGTAATCAGTAAATATTAATGCCCTTTCTTGTCTTGAAATATATGGAGAAAAATGAAATTCATCATTTGAAATATAAAATATGAAAAAATTACTGTACAATTAACACTCAAAGTTATAGAACTTAAAAAGCAAGATTAATTTAACATACGACCTTTAAAAGTCATGTTTGAGGCTGGGCGAGATGGCTCACACCTGTAATCCTAGCACCCTGGGAGGTTGAAGGGGGAGGATTGCTTGAGCTCAGGAGTTCCAGACCAGCCCGAACAAGAGTGAGACCCTGTCTCTACTAAAAATAGAAAAAATTAGCCGGGCGTGGTGGTATGTGCCTGTAGTCCCAGTTACTTGGAAGGCTGAGGCAGGAGGATCACTTGAGCCCAGGAGTTCAAGGCTGCAGTGAGTTATGATCATGCACTGCACCCTACCCTGGGCAACAGAAGGAGACCCTGTCCCTGAAAAAAATAAAAACAAAAAAAGATTTTTAAATAATTTTTACAGGGGAAAGGGGTGGGTGAAGAAAAATAAATGGCTTCTGAGTTTCTCATTGACAGCAGTAAGAAGGGCAACAAGTAATCTGGTGCTCGCCTCCATTTTTTCTCTTTGAAAATGAAAGTCAACAGGAAAGTGAAGTTCAAATAAAATATCAGATATATGACCAGCTGAGCTGGATTTCCAACCTTCCCTGATGAAGACATCCTATGATCTTAGTGTCTCTGATGTCCACATCTGTAGAAAAGGATACCAAACAAGGAAACTATAATATCTCCTTTTTATCAATCTTAACAATGGGTTGCAGTACCCTTGATAACAGGCTTATGAAAAACAGATACTGTTACTCATCTGTATCATCCAACAAAATTACAATGTCTTTATTATTTACATATATTGAACTTCGGATAATTATAATACAATTTTAAAAAGCTCTGCCAAAAACAAAACCATTCAACTGCTATCTCAATTTCCATTAGGTTGATTTAGAATTTGAGAATCAGAGAATTGTGAGATCAGAAATGATCTTAGAAGTACAGCAGTACCCCACTTATCTGTGATTTTGTTTTCTGTGCTTTTAGTTACCCATGGTATAGTACAATAAGATATTTTGAAAGAGAGAGAGAGAGAGAGCGGGAGAGACCACATTCACATAATTTTAATTACCGTATACTGTTACAATTCTATTTTATTATTAGTTATCATTGCTAATCTCTTCCTGTGCCTACTTTATAAATTAAACTTTATTATAAGTATGTATGTATGTAAGTATAACAAAAAACATAGTATATGTAGGGTTTTGTACTCTCCCCAGCTTCAGGCATCCACTGGGTATCTTGGAATGTGTCCCCCAGGATAAGAAAGGACTACTGTAATCTCACCCAGCCCCTACTTTTATAAAAGGTTACAAATGCAGAAGAAAGTTAACTGACTTTGCCAAGATCATTTGGCAGACCTAGGATTGGAATCTGGCCATGAAACTCTAATTGAATATACTTTTCACCACATCATAGTTTTTTTAAATTTTTAAATTGAAAGTTGTTAAAGTGACTAAGGTTTTTCCTTGAATAAGTTATTTGTAATTGTTAGGAGCCTATTTTTTAAAAGTCTATAAACTAATTTCATGTATTAAACATAAAAATAGCAAATTTTCCTTTTCTAGACCTTTAATTATAGAAAAAGTTAATCACCTATAATGCCAAATACAGTTAACTCAATTATTCACAATACTTAAAAGATTATCTACTTTAAGGAATGTTTTCATCACATTTTAAAGTCCGGCACTTGATTCTTGCAGCCACTCAATACTCAAAAGGGTATTTTATATACCCTAGCCATCAAAAGGGTCCTTAGAAAGTGGAAAACACCTCAATATTATTCTAAATAATGAAAAATTAGTTTGGTATGTCTACAGAGATTCACAACATGTGCTAAAACAAAAACGCATGGCAACTGATCATGTTGATACTCTATATTAGTGCCCACAATTAGTAACTAGTATTTTGAACAGTACCCTAATTGCCCTAATTGTGCTTTTCATTTCAAGTGGTATTTACAGAGCATAAACCAATTTAGCAAAAAGTATGCTGAAAGGGTATATACAAAATGTGTGATACGAACAATAAATACCTTGGGAGCGCAAAGAAAGGTAAACACAACACAGACTCAATCCTTAGAAGGTGAGTAAAATTAGGATACAGAACAGCATGAGTAACTGCAAGAAGGCAGAGATGATTTTTTGACTCAGATTAGAAAGTTAGACCAGATCACGGAGAGTTTGAAGACCAAGATGAGAAACAGAAAGTTTCCATGTTTACCCTAATAATGAAAGTAATATTGAGGTTTCATTTCTAGTTCTAAATTTCTATGATTTTATTTTAATTTTTGACCCTATTAACTGAGGAACATTTGTTGAAACATTTGTTTGTTAAACATTTGTTGAACTTGTCCAAGTTTTATAAAACAAGAACATTCCTTAAAGCAATCAATTCTTTAAACTTTCCTACAGGGAAAGTCCACAATCTCCTTCAAACAAAATTGACTATCAGAAATATCTGCATTTAACCTCCCTGCCTCTTTTTTTAAACCAAGGTAAGATCTTAGTGCTTATATTCATCCATGGATTTAAGAGAGCCTTAATAAAAGGCTCGGATAACAGCACTTATTCAACTGTGTCAAACGTACATCAAGTTTAGTGGACACAGAATTTCAAGAGGTTCTCTTTTCTAACAATCAGAATAATGGCTCATATCTTCATGTTCATTCTCATTCCCTCATATCCTCTCTCTTTCTCTCTCTCTCCCTGATTTTGTAAAATAATTGCCATCTAAGACCGTTGCCAGCACCAACCACAATAACCACATTTGCTCACCGAGCTACCACTTAGCAGGTGCAGTGAGGAAGTACTCTTTCTCATCCCCTAAAACCAAAAAGGCTCATCTCGCACCTCATCAGTCACTTAAGGAAAAAGGATACCACGACTGGCACGAACTTTCTCCTCAGTGACAGAGGTTGCTGGCTTAACAGAACTGGCAGAGAGCAGGATTCACGGGCCTAGCTTCGCTCCGCGGCGCGGGGGAGCGTCAGCCGGGCATCGGTGAGTATACCCTCCTCACCAGCGGGCACCTCCCTCGCCCATCGACCTGCCAAGACCGGAATGGACCTCGCCCTGGTCTCGGTCCTGCACCTACCCCCGCCTGCTCCCCGCCAAGTGCCAGCCACCCTCATCGGCCCGGAAGAAAGCCTGTGTGCCCTGCAGCAAGCGGAGCCCAAGAGGCGAACCCCGTGCCTCAGGCGGGAGCTGGGAGACCCTCCTCACCGGTGCCCTCTCACTGTGCGGCCCCCGCCGTCCTCACTGCCCTGGCAGGGCAGGCGAAGACCTGAGCCTTATCTCGGGACCTGCCCCAGCCTCTCGCCGCGCTGAGACGCACCCACCTCGAGGCCGCCGGCCTTACCTTGCCGGGTCTCGGCGCGCGAGGCTCCGCCTGCTGAATGCCCACAGCTCACAGACCGGTCTCCCCAACCCTGGGCCCGCAGCTTTGCTCGGTCCCTCCGCCGACCGCGCGCGCCCGCCTCTTTGCTGCCATGGCGACAGCCCCCACCCCCTGGCCCCCGCTGATTGGCCCGGCTCGGGATCGCGGAGGGCTCCGATTGGCGGGAGTGGGCACGAGGCCGCGCCCGCGAGCTGGAAGGCGGGCAGCGTGGAACGCCGACGCGAGCGAGCCTGGAGGCGGCTGAGCCAGGAGGTACGTGGCGCTCTGCGACGCGGGAGGGGGAGGCCGCACCTCTTCCTTCCCTAACTCTCCTGGAGAAGCCTGTGGAACGGGACTTGGGCGGGTGAGGCACCGTCCCGAGACCCGCGCAGAACCCCAGGGATCGCCTCCGCTGGCCCGCTCCTTGCAGCGCCCACCGGGTCAGAGAAGGACTGTCAGGCACATTGTCGCCCACAGGCCTAGCTCGGATCTAACACCCCGGACTTCCACTTTGGCGGGAATTTTACTCGTATTTGTAACCGCATCCCACCCCCGTTACACCGGGCCCTCGGTCACTGTGCCTTGATTATATTTACCCCACCTTCTCTCACTCCGATCTACAGACATCCTCCCGCATGGAACTGAGACATCTACTCCAAACCCCTCATTTTAAAGATGAGGAAAGAGGCTCAAAGATGCACATGGTTGGCTTGAGGATTACAGAAGCTTTTGGAACCTAAAAGCTGTGTTCAAAGCTTGAATCTGCCAATTCGTTTTTTCAGCTGAGAAACTGGTTTTATAGCTACCTAAGGGTTGTTAGTAAAGATAGGGTGAGACAACGTTCCCCCCAAAAACGGTACAGACTGCTGCATAGTATGTTAGCAATGAAAGCTTCCACTGTCAGGAAGTAATACAGGGTATTGGTTAAGTGCACCAAGGTGGATCCAGACTGCCTATGTTGCAAAACTGGACTTTGCTTGCCCCTAACTCCATGACTGGGGCGAGTTATTCAAATGTTCTGCGTCTCCATTTCTTTGTCTGTAAAATGAAGATAATAATAGTAGCCTCCCACTTACGCATGACAAATTAATAGAAAAATGACTGGCACATTGTAAGTTCAAATGTTAGCTATTCTCAGATTTGTGGCTGAGCTGGGACTATAATTCAGGTCTTTGAATTTCAAGCCCCATTTACTAACACTATTCATCCACATACTTAGACCAGTACCTTAAGGTTAAGCTCCTTTTTGAGATTCAACAGAAGAGGACACTTGTCCATTTTCTTTAAATCAAAATCTCAACCTATCTACCTTATCATCATGGAAGTCCAAGAACATTGTAGCTCTGCCTCCATTGAGAGGTTAATAGCAAAGCCAAATGTAAGGAAAATATTCATATTTAGGGATAGATTGAAGAGTAAAGGCATTAGAGAAAGAAAGGATATTCCAGAGTTTATGGTGTAGGAAAACTCAATTTGAAAAACATGGGAAATATTATTATTACCTCTAGGTATTGGTTATGTATCATTAGTAACCATTGGTAGTGTCAGACCAGGAGACGATACCACCTTCCAATACTGTAGAAAACACTAGACTGTAAACACGTTGAAGGCAGAACTGTCTTGTGCATTTTCATTACCTGTTATCTAGTACAGACAAATACACAGTGCCTGAATCAGGCACTAAAATTTGGGATAGACCCTTTAAGACCTGGTAATAATATATCTGGATTACTCATAGCAATCCAAGGAGATGAATAAAACCTGAAAAATGGGAAGATTGAATTACTCCAACAATATAATGAAAAGAAAAGGATAATGAACAGTAGTTTGGTTATGAGGGCGTTCTCGCAATATTCAGGAGTGCAGGAAAAAAAAAAGACAAGGAAGATAGGGCAAACAATGATTAAACAACAAGATACAAGATTAGGAGTGAAAAAAATCGAGCAGTCAGAGCAAAGAGAGGTATGCAAAATTTATCAGGCCGGAGAAGACAGGAGTGTGGGACTTCTGTCAGGCCTCCCCTCCACTCCAGCCCTAACCATGCCCCGGGCAGTTGTTTAAAGGCATTTTTTTTTTTTCCTGACTAGCTTCCTCACCCATTATCTTCAGTTTCCCAGAATTTATTCTACAAAAAACAATGTATAGCCAATCAGTAGCTTATGTTATTTTAATATAAATTCTTGGTAAACAACTTAGGAACTGCCTCTTCTTTTCCTTTAAATACCCACTCATGCTAGGTGTGGTGGCATGCACCTATAGTCCCAGCTACTCAGGAAGCTAAGGCAGGAGGGTCCCTTGAGTTCTGGGCTGTGGTGTGCTATGCTGACCAGGTGTCTACACTAAGTTCGGCATCAATATGGTGACCTTCTGGGAGCAGGGGAGCCAACAGTTTGCCTAAGGAGGCATGAACCAGCCCAGGTCAGAAACAGAGCAGGTCAGAACTTCCATGCTGATCAGTAGTGGGACAATGCCTGTAAATAGCCACTGCACTCCAGCCTGGGCAAGATAGAGAGACCCTGTCACTAAAAACAAAAAAGAAAAACCCACTTGTAAATGCTGCTAATTGGAGCATATATTCAGGGCAACTTGAATCTATGCTCCCAGGTTGCAGTTCTCAAACTTGGCCTAAATAAACTTTCTACTCAAATTAAGTTTGCCTCAGTTTTCTTTTCTTTTTTTTTCCTTTAGGTAGACACATCTGGCATAAGTCAGCAGGATTCAGAGAGACTCCCCCTGGTGTTTCTCTCTAAAAGTGGTGCCTGGAACCATCATGAACCCATTGGGTTTGTCTTTGGAAGTCCCATCAGGTGTTGTAGATGATTGCTGCTGAAACCTAGACCTTATCCTACTCTTTGGTTGAAGGTTTAGACTTTATTTGGGCTATTCTTTCAAACCTTCTCTTTTTAGAATGGAGGTTTTTGTCTTTACTCTGTGGGTAAGAGATTTGGGTTACAGGGAAAAAAAACTGCCTTTTTTTATTTCTGCCTGTGCCTCACAGCTGAAGGCTTGGGTTAAGGTTTTTCTCTCTCTGCCTAAGGACTGGAGGTTCAGGTCAAGGTCAGGCACAGAGCACTGCATAGAACTTTTGCTTTTTCGCTTCTGTCTCACAGCAAAAGTTTTGGGTCAAGGGACTGGCAGTTTGGCACCAGTGGTTTCATTTTTCATAGCATGCTTTTAAGATTGCACTTGTTTTCTACTGTTTGATATTCACACTTTGCTTATCATTTGTGATCAATTTCTATTAGTTCCAAACTAAAAACTATATGAAAGTGAGTCCTCTTGTCCCAAAGAAAAGAGGCAGTTTGCTCCCTCTGACCCATTGGAGTATTCCAGGTGACTGGAGACTTTGCAGAGGTGTCAGGGCTATGACCCAGGATGTGAAGCAGTCTCATAAGGCATTCCTCAACAGAAGAACAGTCTCCTGCATGGGTACAATATGTGAGTCTTGTCCCCCAAACCCTGAGCACTCTGCTGCCACTTGGCAGTTAGAGACAGTCTGAGACACTTTAAAAAAAGAGCGATTCATGACTCTTGGGTGACACCTAGAGGAGTGATGCTCATAAGCAGCACACTTTGACCCTAAGCACATTCCCTGCCTTGGTTGCTTTTGAAAAGTTCCTAAATTATGGGAAATCAAGCTTCAAAATCTGAGCACTCTTTTAGAAACACCAGCTGGGTTTATGTACACTTATGGAGCATCCTCTTGTAAATATTAAGGATAGTGGACCTGCCTAACCCAGGATTGCTGTGGCCCGTTTCTTGGGGCCAAGGAATGAACACAAAGACAAAGAGACACAGACACACACAAAGACGGTACATGACTGCAGCCACTACAAAGAAACACAGACACACAAAGATGGTATAAGACTGCACCAAACTTTCTTGCTGTAGCTTCTTTATTTATAACACAGCCTGTTTGGCAACTGTCCCACTGCAATTTCTTTGTTCCCACACTGTCCTGACTCAACGTGTCCCTGTTCCTTGTTGTTTCGTCTCCGGTGAGCAGATGTTTGCATCTAAACTCTCTAGCCCTTACTGTTTTCAGATAAGGGCACCCTGGAGTTGCGTTCAAGCCCCAGGGATATTTTGAGAAAAACAACAAGAAATGGTTCCCAGACAAAGTGTCCTCTACATATGCCCCTTTTTTATTTTTTTCTTTAAGGCACAGGACTCTATGTTCGGACATGTTGCAGCACCGCCATTATTTTATGATGATGTTGTTCCTTATTCATTCTTCTTTGGGACCATCGCCTGTAGACTATGAGAAAGCAGACAACAACCAATAATACAATGCATAGATTGCTAGTAATTGATATAAGCCATGTTTTAAGGTGTTCAAAAGGATTTAGTTGGGTGAGACCATTAGCCAGGCCTTGAAAGATCTCTGCCTCATTCGTCTCAGGGAGATTGTTATGGAACGCATCAGTTATTTCTCATTCCAAATTTTGGAGATCAGAGGTCATATTGACACTGCCAGATAAGAGATTACGAAGTGAGTTCCAATGTCTGCTCGCATTAAAAGGAATAGGGGTAACACAAAATCGGAAGGAATTCCAATCGCAGCGGAGAAATGACTGCGTTGTTAAAATATTTTAAGTCTGGCTGTCTCATAGAACAGACACTGTAACAATAATCAGAAAAAATTTCATTGAATCCATCTGCAAGTCTGCTTATTCCAAAGGAGTCTGAATAACGAGAAAGGTGTAAAGTTTTCTCCTTTTTTTTTTTTTTTTACGGTACTCATTCATATCTTTTCAATTTGGTATTATTCTTACCACTGGAGTGAGGCAAAATGAATTGAATTACAGGTAAGTTTTTCACAGATTGTTTAAAAAAATGCTCGTCCCTCTGGGCCCCTCCTCGCTTGGCCCCAGCACAGCTCCGAGAAGGCTGCGGTCAAGGCACCGGAGCGCTGGCAGAGGGGCCGCGCAGTCCGGCCAGTGGACGCGCAGCGGCGGGCGGCAAAGAGACAGGATAAGCCACGGGCGCTGTCGGGGCTGAGGGGCTAGTGATAACAGAGGGTAAACACTTCTTTAATAAGGCAATAAATTCTGCTATTTCAGTATTAGGAGATAAAGAGTTAACCCTTTCCTGACTATCCATTAGAGGAGCCAGTTCTGGGATCTCCTTAGGGGGAGGGGGATCCTAATCATCCAGTTCCTCCCCATTCTGCGACTCAGCTTTCTCCAAGTCAGTTTCCAGCAGTTGTAGTGCTTGTGTTATGGCACTACAAACAGTCCAAATTTTTAATTTAACCGTGTCGCCTCGTTGGTGGGCTACATGAAAAGCTTTAACAACTTGTTGCCAGCTGCGCAAATTTAACTGAACTTGGGACTGAAACTGAAACCAATTGCAGTGCTGCTGCACTAAGTCAAACAATTGCTTTAAAGTAAAAGTCCCTGAATTAACTTTTAATATTCTCGTTCCGAAGCTGAAGGGGAATTCCCCATAATGCTGGAGGTACTCTGTTGGTTGCCACTACCTTATACCAAAGAGGTCCCACTCCGGTTCCTCGGTCCCGAGTGACGCAGACCCTGCTTGCTGTGCCACTTGCCGTGGCCCGTTTCTTGGGGCCAAGGAATGAACACAAAGACAAAGAGACACAGACACACACAAAGATGGTACATGACTGCAGCCACTACAAAGAAACACAGACACACAAAGATGGTATAAGACTGCAGCAAACTTTCTTGCTGTAGCTTCTTTATTTATAACACAGCTTGTTTGACAACTGTCCCACTGCAATTTCTTTGTTCTCACACTGTCCTGACTCAACACATCCCTGTTCCTTGTTGTTTCGTCTCCAGTGAGCAGATGTTTGCATCTAAACTCTCTAGCCCTTACTGTTTTCAGATAAGGGCACCCTGGAGTTGCGTTCAAGCCCCAGGGATATTTTGAGAAAAACAACAAGAAGCTGTTCCCAGACAAAGTGTCCTCTACACAGGATGGTCTTAAGCAGCAATGGCCAAAATGGGGGTCCTCTGAAATGCCTAAAATAATTCATCTACACACACAATTGGAAAAGGCTTGTGTTAGAACCAGACAAACTGAATGGGAAATCAGTTGATCAAAACTCCTTTTTAAATATGTTTGATCCCTCTGTTTGCCTCCTATCTTGTTTGTGTGGTTTTTGCTGGGAAAAATGTAAAACTTCATTGGCCTTTTAGAAAGCTTAAATCTCCTCAACTTGTCTCCTCTAAGATTTGTTCTTCCATTTTACGCTCCTAAATTTGCCTCAGTTTTTTTTTCCTTTAGGTAGACAGGAGAAAGAACTGAGGAAAATATTTCAGAGTGCCATGTGCATATACAGCAGAGAACAACAGCTCTTATACTAATAAAGATTGTTTTGTGGTAGAGAAAAATAGTAATGTTGATAGTGAGCCCTGGAAACATGCTATCATCTGAGGGATGTGTAAAGAAATGTCACTTGTTAAGTAAAACCCAAAACTTGGGAGTTTAGCACTGATAGGGAATCTCCTGATGGGGAGAAGAGCTAAAAAACAATTCTGGCTGGGTGCAGTGGCTCATGCCTGTAATCCCAGTACTTTGGGAGGCCAAGGAGTGAAGATCCCTTGACCCTAAGAGTTCCAGAGTACCCTGGGAAACATAGCAAGACCCCATCTCTACCAAAAAAAAAAAAATTAGCCCAGCATGGTGGTGTGTTCCTGTAGTCCTACTAACTCAGGAGGCTAAGCCAGGAGCATCACTTGAGCCTGGGAGTTGGAGGTTGCAGTGAGCTGACCACATTACTACACTCCAGTCTAGGTGACAGCAAGACCCTGTCTCTCTCTCTCTTTCTTTCTCTTACACACACACACACACACACACCCCTAAGTACATAGTCCCTTGTATGACGCACACAGGCTTTGGAGTCAGAATTGGGCTCCAACCCTGGCTCTACTGCACGTAATACACATGCCTGGTTTTAAGTAAGTTACCTAACGGTAGGCCTGGTGCATTTTCTGGCAGAATAGTTGTTCGATGAGTGTGGAATGAGCGAATCTTTCTGAGAGGTAATGTATAGTGGTTAAAAGCATGAACAATCCAGTTTATCTGGATTTAAAGCCTAGCTCTACCCATATTAGCTAATATCCTCCAGCAAATTACTTAATCTCTCTCGACAGCATAGCTTTCCCATCTGCAAAATGGAGGCAATAATAGTTCACACGTCATCTAGTTGTTGTCAGCATTAAATGAGTTTATACTTGTAAAGCAGTTAATGGGTCCCTGGCACAAAGTGGTATATTGTTTAATAAAATATTGTTTTCAATTTCTCTGTCTGTAACCTGGGAAGTCATAATACTAAACTTACTCCAAAGGTTCAAGTGCTGTATGTAGAGTGCTGAAAAGGAGATGCTCAATAGAGTTTATTTCCCTTCCCCTCCACTATCACCCCCCACCTCAGCCCTATTAGCTTGGAAACCCTGTCTGATTACTGCTGCCATTGCCCTCAAGGCACTATTGCTCAACTTGGTGCAAGTAATTGATTCCTTGATTTCTTTGATTCCTAGGAAATTCCTTGATTTTCTTTGGCTCAAAGGAAACTCAAAATGAGTTTGCTAGAATCCAGGAGAAAATAAAAGGGAAACAACCCCAGAGGACCAGCTGATGTGAACCCTGCCCCATATCTCTTGGTACTCTAGGGGGAAAAATGGTGTCAAGGAGATTCTGGCCTTTTTTTTTTTTTTTATGGAATGCTTCATAAATTTGTGTGTCATCCTTTAGCAGGGGCCATGCTAATCTCTGTATCATTCCAATTTTAGTATAAGTGCTGCCAAATCGAGCATAGATTCTGGCTTTTTAATACTTCAGTTTGTCTCCTTACTTCCTCTTCTGGGATCCCACAAAACATCAACTGGCCAATTAGCTACAAAGGCAAGTTCTTCCTTGTGTTCAGAAAAAGGAAGAGGGAGGCAGAGTACTTACTCCCAAGAGATACTAAGTAGAATGGAGAAAACTCAAGGGTAAACTACATGGGAGCCAAGACTTACTGGTTTATTAAGGTCTAGATCAGGGGTCAGCAAACAATGGCCCTTAGCTGAATCAACACACTGCCTGTTTTTGTAGATAGTTTTATTGGAACACAGCCACACTCAACAGCCTCACACATTGTGTATTTGAGTATTGTCTCCGGCTACTATCATATTACAGTGGCAAAGTTGAATAGTTGTGGCAGAGACTGTATGACCCCTGGTCCTTTACAGAAAAAAAAACTACTAACCTCCCGTCTAGATAATTCACCCAAGATCATATTTTCAGTATCTTCAATGAAGAAAATTCTTCACCTTCATCAAATCCTCTAATCCATTGCCTCTCAATCTTTTTTTTTTTTTTTAATTTTTCTAAGACAGGGTCTCTGTCACCCAGGCTAAAGTGCAGTGGCATCATCATAGCTCACTGCAATCTCAAACTCCTAGGCTCAAGTGATCCTCTTGCCTCAGCCTCTCTAGTATAGTAGTAGCATGCACCACTACTCCCAGCTATTTTTCTTTTTTGTAGAGATGGGGTCTCGCTCTTGTTCAGGTCTCCCGCCTTGCCAAACTTCTGACCTCAAGCAATCCACCCGCCTTGCCTGGGCCTCCCAAAATGCTAAGATTACAGGCGTGATCCATGCAGATCCATGCCGGCTTGCTTCTCAAACCTTAATGTGCGTACAAATCACTTGAGGATCTTATTAAAATGCAAATTCTGGTTCAGTAGGTCTGGGAGGAAGCCTGAAATTCTGTATTTCTGACAAGCTCTGGTGTATACCAATACTTCTGGTTCCTGTATCAACTTGAGCCCCTCAATTATCTCTTAGCATTTCTTCCCTCATTATACAGCTTAATTCCTCTGGTTCATCAGTAAAATCCTTCCCATACAAACATCAACTCCCTTTTCTTCCTTTGTCTCTGTTGCTCTCACCTGACAAAAACCCAGCCTTGGATGAACCCAGTATATACCTTCTCCTTGTCTACCAGTGCAGCTCTACATTACAGGAGAAAAATCATTAGACCCATGTCTCTAAATTAATGGTCACCAACCTTAGAAAGGCCCTAACTAACCACTGCCCAGCAATCTCCCAATGTTTTTCTGTGATGTTCTCTCTCCCACACCCTCAATGACCATTCTATACCTCTCCCTTGCTTCTCAAACCTCCCATCCTTCCTTCCCACTCATTTTCAGCAGGTGATCCTGAGTCAGCTTTGTTGAGAACCTCCTTGTATCAGTTAAGTAACTTGTTTTAAAACAGAGTTTCTCAACAGCAGCACTATTGACATTTTAAATAAGTCTGTGTTGTGGGGGATTTTTCTGTGCCTTATAGGATATCAGTAGCATCCCTGGTCTCTACCCACTAGATGCCACTAACACCCACTGCCAGTTGTGTCAACCAAAAATTTCTCCATACATTGCCAGATATCCACTGAAGAGTAAAATCTACCCTAGTTGAGGGTAGAGTAAAACCAACCCTAGTTGGTTTAAATCAACAAAACCCAATTCTAGCTAACTTAAAAAGGGGATTTATTGAAAGGGTAATGGAGCAACTCATAGACAGACTTTGAGTATGATAAGAATCCCAGGGGCAAAAGAGCCTGGGCTTTCTTTCCAGAAGTTATCTTTATGTTATTTCCTTCTGCCTTTTGACATTCCTAGTTAGTTTCAAATTCTCAGTAGTAAGAATCTAACTCCTGTTTAAGTCAGGTATTCACTCCTGTGCCTGGAGAACAGAATCCGTAATCAGAATCAAGCTGGGGAGAGGTGCTCAACAGAAATAAAGTAAAAGCCACCATGCTTCCCTCATATTCTGCATCTATATTCAGCTAAAGGGACATAAAACCTGACTACAGAGGCTTCAATAAACTGGAGTTTATTTTTCTACGATAAAAATAAGCCCGGAGATAGGCATTGTTGGTGTTGGCTCAGCTGCTAAGTAGGATCATCACAGCCTCTTTACATTCTTTAGCTCTGGCTTTTCATCTTCAGGCTTACTGCCTCAGGCTGGAAGACAGCTGTCATGCTTCCTGACATCATGAATCACCCAAAAATAGGGAACACATGAGGTAGGGTATGAGGCAGGGAGGAGGCAGAAAAAGACCTTTTATGTGAGAAATTTCTTCCCCTTTTTTCAGCAAAGGAAAAACTTTCATAGGACCCCCTTACCCCCACCCCCACTGGCCTCTAAGTTCCATTGACTAGAAATAGGTTTCAGTGGTCCGCAACTTTTTTGGCACCAGGGACCGATTTCACAGAAGACAATTTTTCCATGGACTGGGGGTGGGGGGATGGTTTGGGGATGATTCAAATGCATTACATTTATTATGCACTTTATTTCTGGTATTATTACATTATCTCTTGCCACTGATAGGGTGTTTTTGTTTTGTTTTGTTTTTTGAGACTGAGTCTCGCTCTGTTGCCCAGGCTAGAGTGCTGTGGCATCAGCCTAGCTCACAGCAACCTCAAACTCCTGGGCTCAAGCAATCCTTCTGCCTCAGCCTCCTGAGTAGCTGGGACTACAGGCACACGCCACCACGCCCAGCTAATTTTTTCTATATATTTTTAGTTGTCCAGCTAATTTCTTTCTATTTTTAGAAGAGACAGGGTCTCGCTCTTGCTCAGGCTGGTCTCAAACTCCTGAGCTTAAACAATCCACCTGCCTAGGCCTCCCACAGTGCTAGGATTACAGGCGTGAGCCACCGCGCCTGGCCATTGATAGGGTTTTGATAGGAGTCTGCAAGCAATTGATTTATTACGGTCTCTGTGCAGTCAAACCTCTCTGCTAACAATAATTTGAATTGGCAGCCACTTCCCACCACCTCAGCTCCACCTCAGATCATCAAGCATTAGATTCTCATAAGGAGCACACAACGTAAATCCCTCACACGTACAGTTTACAGTAGGGTTCTCACTCTTATGAGAATCTAATGCTGCCTTTTCTCTGACAGGAAGCAGAGCTCAGGCAGTGATGCGAATGATGGGGAGCAGCTATAAATACAGATGAAGCTTTGCTCACCTCCTGCTGTGCGGCTCGGTTCCTAACAAGCCACAGCTGGTACTGGTCTGCAGCCCAGGGGTTGGGGACCACAGGGTTATATGACCATTCTCTCAGCTACAAGATACGATAGGAAAGTTAGTGTCTGGCAAAGGGAGTCATGCTTGAGTTAGATCAATTATGATTGATCCCCTGGGTCTGGGCACATTGGTACCCCCACACCAAATTTTGGGTTCTATTAAGAAGGAAGAAGTGAGTCTAACAGTTAGGCAACAGCACAGTGTTTGCCACATTGTCCCAATATCAAATCCACAGATGCACATGACTCTGTACCCATTTCTTCTTTCTTTCCTTCTGTAACAACAAAAGGCAGTCCCTTTACCTGTACACCTCTCAAGGACTTCATTCCTTCATTTGGCTATTCCCTTTCTTTCCTACATGATTAATCTTCCCCTGGCTATGGAATCACACACCAGGCATACAAACATCCTAAAGGACGGTCTTCTATCTTTTAAAAATCCCCTTCCTTATGGATAAAGAGATGTGATAAAACAAGTAGAGTGTTAATCAGAAAATTTAGTCATTTTACTGCAAACTTTCAACTTTTCTGTATCTTTAAAACTGTCATAATGTAATGTTGGAAATAAAATCTCTTTCTTTACCCCAAATCACCCAACTTGGTTTCTTGCTTATTGTTCAAATTTGTTGAAAAAGTTCCTTTCCCTACTCTCTTTTACTCTCAATTTTTGCCAGTCTGTTTTCCACCTTCACCACTTCTCTGAGATTGCTCTTATTGAGATCACCTTTGAGTGGACAATTTTCTGACCTCATCTTACTCAGCTGTTCAGCAGCATTGTTTGCTACTGACTTCTCTCTCCTTGAAACACTTTCTTCTCTTGGCATCTGACACCACTTTTTTCTAGTTTTCTTTCTACCACTCTAGATACTTCTTTTTAGGCTCCTTTGCCAGCTTCTAAAAGATAGAATGTCCCAAGGGTTGGTTCTGGGACCTCTTCTCTGTTTACAGTCAATTTTTTCACAGGGGCACTTTGGGTATTTTTGTGTGAGACACTTCTTTGTTGGATAGGATTTCCCATGCATTGCAAGATGTTTTACATTTCTAGACCCTACCCACTAAACGCCAGTAGTGAGCCCTTTGTCCCTTCAATGTGACAACCCAAATTGCTTTCAAACAATCTCTAGAGAAGTGATAATTCTCCAAGATGGTTCTTAACCATCTTGTCTCTCATTTGGTGATGCCAACCAGTCCACGGCCATATATATACATGGCCATATACATACATACATACATGTACAGTATATGCTAATTCTCAAATGTCTCTGGTCCAAACGTCTTTTGGGAAGTTTAGACTGCCTCAAACTATCTACATTTCCATTTGGATGGCCTATTGTGGAAGCTCAATATGTATTTGATGAATGAATAATCTAATTAACTATCTTAGCACTCCCCCCTTTTGTCTAAAACTAAATTCTTGACCTTTTCCTGCCTGCTTTGCACACGAGGGTGTGCCGCTCAGATGCCCCCCTTCAAGAAAGGATTGGCTCCTTAGCTGTGAGGAGTGTGCTTAGCTGACAGCCTCCAGCAATTACCTGCTTTAGGGTTCACTTCAGCTTTAGAGCCAAAGTCATACTCTTCTTGGCATGCAGCTTAAGTCATACTGTTCTCAGGGAAGTTGCCAGCCAATGAGTGAGCAAGGTGGTAGTAGTACACAGGTCTAGTCCAACACAGAGCCCCTTTAACTGGCAGTTTTTGCTCTGGAGCTCCCCCATTGGGGGTTAACATCATTACTTGCAAACTCCCTCTGCACAATCTGCTTCTGCCCCTTTTTCTTTTTCTTCTTTTTTTTTTTTTTTGAGACAGAGTCTCACTCTGTTGCCCTGGCTAGAGTGAGTGCCGTGGCATTAGCCTAGCTCACAGCAACCTCAAACTCCTGGGCTCAAGCGATCCTACTGCCTCAGCCTCCCGAATAGCTGGGACTACAGGCATGTGGCACTATGCCCTGCTAATTTTTTCTATGTATTTTTTAATTGTCCAGATAATTTCTTTCTATTTTTGGTAGAGACAGGGTCTCGCTCTTGCTCAGGCTGGTTTCGAACTCCTGAGCTCAAACAATCCGCCCGCCTTGGCCTCCCAGAGTGCTAGAATTACAGGCGTGAGCCACCACGCCCGGTCCCCTTTTTCCTTTTCCCTCATAAACCTAACTCTGTCTCGGCATCTGCTTCCCAGACAACCTACTCAGCACTCTCTCTCTCTCTTTTTTTTTTCCTGAGACAGAGTCTCGCTCTATTGACAGGGTAGAGTGCAGTAGCATCATCGTAGCTCACTGCAATCTCAAACTCCTGGGCTCAAGCGATCTTCCTGCCTCAGCCTCCCAAGTAGCTGGGACTACAGGTGCATCTGATATGACGCCCAGCTAATTTTTCTGTTTTTAGTAGAGACAGGGTCTCACTTCTTGCTCAGGCTGGTCTCAAAATTCTGAGCTCAAGCAGTCCTCCCGTCTCGACCTTCCAGAGTGCTAGGATTACAGGCATGAGCCACTGCACCTGGCCTCAGCATTCTCTCTATTCTTCTTATATCAGTAAAGAGTATGCACCCAGTTGCTCAAACTAAAACTCTAGGAGTCATCTCTGATTCTGTTTTCCTTCATACCACATATCTAATCCGCCAGCAGGTTCTGGTGATTCTATCTCCAATATACAGAATCTCTCCCTCCCCACCCCCTCTTTTTCTTACTCTCTCCCCCTCCCTCCTTCCATCTCTTTCTCTTTGTCTCCCTGTCTTTTTTTTCTCTCTTTTTTTCTCTCTCTCCCTCCTACCCCAACCCAGTCTAAGTCATCATAATTTCTCAATGGAATACTGCAAATAGCCTCTAATTTAGTTTCCTCCCACTTTGGCCCCCTTAGGATCTGTTCTCCACACACCAGTTGGGGCAATCCTTTAAAACAGAGCACTACTCTACTTGAAAACAATAGTTTCTAATCTAAACCCCTTCCTGTGTCTGCCAAGGCACTGCATGACGTCTCCTATCTTTCTGTCCAGCCTCATTTCTCACTACGCTCATTCTCAATCACTATACTTTAGCCAT
This sequence comes from Avahi laniger, assembly GCA_963575035.1. Taxonomy (NCBI): domain Eukaryota; kingdom Metazoa; phylum Chordata; class Mammalia; order Primates; family Indriidae; genus Avahi; species Avahi laniger. Next base: position 8,361 of record CAUYSK010014584.1, on the reverse strand, counting down.
GTTGGTTTTTCTCTTCTTTGAAACCATTCCCACCTACGGCCTTTGCCCAAGCAGTGCTCACCTCAGTAAACCACTATTTCCCCTACACTTTGCATGGCTGGATTCTTCTCATTTATTGGAAGTCAAGTGCCACTGCCTCAGAATACCCACTCTGACCACTTGATCTAAAGTAATTTCCCTTTGCAAGGAAGATGAGGCAGGGAAAAAAGAAAGAAAGAAATAGTAATTTCCCTCCCATCTCTCCCAGTTACTCTCTCTCTAATAGTGTATGGGGGTGGGCGTGTATGTACTTTTTTCCTTTATTGCTTTTTGTCTGTCTCTCTCAGTAGACCATAAAAGCTATGAGGGTATAGACCATCTTGGTTTGTTCATTTCCTAGAACCCAGCACAGTGTCTGATGCATATAGTAGGCAATCAATGCATGTATGTAGAATGAATGAATGAACGAACAAATGAATAAAAAAATCACCTAATTATCTTAGGTACTCATAGTGTTTTAGCAAAAGGATTGGATTTTTGGGTTTTTTTTCCTTTAGAAAAAGAATAGATATTATATATTCTGCCTGCTGATATTACAGTGACCAGATAAATATTAGAGATATTATATATTAGAAATAATATCTAATAATATTAGATATATATTATCTAATATATCTAATACCTATATATTAGATATATATCTATAATATCTCTATATTATCTATATCTAATATATATCTGATATCTATATAATATATTTAATAATATTAGATAATATCTAATATTAGAAACATTATAAAGAGATAAATATTAATAACAGTAAATCATAATATCTAGATCCATGTTACAATAGCCATAATTTCAAGAGTCCCTTACTTTAAAAATTAAATTATTCCTACCAAAAAGGTTTATAATATCCTAAGAACAATAATCCTACTCCATCTTAGCAATATTACCAAAAAAAAACCAAAAACCAAAAACCCCCAAACCAAAAAAGATAAAAAGATCAATAAACTAGAAACAAAACAGGAGGAATCCCGAAGCATATATTTCAATGGACTATAAGAATTTAGTGAGAACAAGGCCGGGCATGGTGGCTCACTCCTATAATCCTAGCATTCTGGGAGGCTGAGGTGGGAGGATTGCTTGAGTTCAGGAGTTCGAGACCAGCCTGAGCAAGAGTGAGATGCTGTCTCTACTAAAAATAGAAAAATTAGCCAGGCATGGTGGCATATGTCTGTAGCCCTAGTTACTCAGGAGGCTGAGGCAGGAGAATAAATAAAAATAAATTCCCTTCTCTAACTTTTATGATTCCTTTTTTTCAGGGGGTGGGGAACGGGATCTCATTATGTAGCCCAGGTTGGAGTGTAGTGGCTTTTCATAGGTGCAATTACAGCACACTACAGCTTCAAACTCCTGGGCTCAAGCAATCCTCCCACCTCAGTAGCTGGGATTATGGACATGTCCCACCACGCTCAGCTATGAATCTTTTTAAAAGCTCTATTAATGAAGACATTTTTTATGACATCATGAACTCACCCAAACAACCTTATCTTTTTGTGATGCCATAAAGATTGTATCTTCCCATTCCCCATCGCAAATTGCAGTCCTAGAATGAGGTTAACACATGATGTCACAGGGGGATGATACAAAGAGATGTGCTTGCAATGGAATGGAGGAATGAGTTGTTATTCTAAGGTGTTACAGCAATTCATGATGTCATAAAGGGTGTAGCCAAGCAACCTTCAAGAGTGGAAGGGAAGATTGTTAGTAGAGTTCATGACATCACAAAGGGGTAAGATTTGACGTCTTAAAGGGATGGTCAAACTCTGAAATCATCAGTGGGTGGTGCACAACAGGAGGAGGGTTGGGTCCATACTTGGGAAATCTGTGATCAGTGATATCATAAGGGGATAGAAAAGTCATTTATTCCTTCAAATAGACAACAGAAAAGTGTGAATGTTTTAGAACAAAGATCACAGACTGTTGTCCAGGGGTAGAATCTGGCCCATAGACATGTTTTTTTGGCCTGCACACCAGGTTTTATGGTTTTTTTCCTCTCAATTAGTTGCCAGATTTAGAATTTCTATAACAAAAGCCAAGATTCCTGGCTTCTCTTGAATATATTGGAGTTCTGACAACCTTTGGCCTGCATTCCTACCTGGCAACAGCTGCCATGAGCAAAGTGACAGCTTCCTTCTTTGGACAAGGCAGGTACTCTTGGTTTATCACTTAGTCAGCTTTACTCACATTATCCACCCAGCACTGTGTGCATTTCAGTTTTTGACTCTGCTTTGGGGAATTCCATATAACAAAGAGGTGAGGCAATGTTGGGAAATATGTCGTGGGAGAGGAAGGTAACCCTATGACGTAAGAAGGTAACCCTATGACCTACATAGCCCTTGGGAAACTCATTGTGACAAGGACAGAAGCAGGAGGATATTTATATCCTGCTATTTTAACCCCAAGAATATTCTGATCCTGCCACACTGACCTCTGAGAGTATTTTGCCCCTGTTATATTGAAGGAGTTAAGACTGTGCCACCCCAAAATATTCTGCCCTGTCATATTGACTATTTTGAATTAAATGCACTTAAAAGAAACAGCAGGTAAAAGCAGATCACTCTGACTTTCATTCATTTTGTTTTTTAAAAGCAAGAGGTGAAATTCCCATGTGAAAGATGTCCTCCCTATAAAGTGACATTCTTATCATTAAGGATAGGAAAAGAATTCTGTACAAAAAAACATTGTTAAACTAACCCTTCTCTTCCTAGTCACTTCTCTACGCAATTAAATATTGCACTCCAAGCACATTTGCCTTATTACATTTCCACAGTTTACTATACTTTGTCCAATTCAGTATATAAGTGATTGACTCTAACTGCTTCTTTGGGTCTTCATTTCCTTATGAGAGCTCCCACTCTGTATAAAATTTGTATTAAATAAATTTGAATGCTTTTCCGCTGTTAATCTGTCTTATGTCAATTTATTAATAATTCCCAGACCCAGCCTAAGAGGATGGAGGTGTTTTGCCGCCCTTGCAATATGTTCAAGAGCTTTGCAGTACATGCATTAATGAAGGAATTAAATTTATGAATCAATGAAACTTTACAAGAATAAAATACTTTCTAAGAAAATTTACCAATATTGGCATAATTTTTTTTATATATTTGTTGCCAGATATCCTTGGTGTCAAATATCCCTGGGCTGGGTTTAGCATAAATCTTATTACCCTCAAACTGTATAAACCATGATATCTCCAAAGGATGTAACATCACCAGTATTTGTCCTTGAAGCATCTTATTGTCCTTACTACCCACATGCCTTGGCTCAAACTGCTTCTTTTCTTAGAATGGCCTTCTCTTTCTCTAAACTCCTAATTATTCTTCAAAGAACAGTGGAGAAATTACTTGCCCTAACCACAACCTCAGAGCATTAAGAAATAACTCTTCGATTAGGCTCCCAAAGAACTTTGAAGACACCTTCATTACAGAATTTATCATTCTGAAGTAGGGTTTTTTTTTTTTTAATTTATCCATCTCCTTCGGTAGAGTTAAAGATTGTGAGTTATTTAAAGACAGTATTTCAGTGTATCCAAGTACAGGTATAGAAACCAACTTGGTATGGGATAAGGCCATCATGGGACGATATTATGTAACTAAGAGTTACCATAAGGTTCCCCTGGAAAATAAGAAAAATAAAACAACTGAAGAAACTAATGAAATGAAAAAATTTATTAAAAAAAATAAATTAAAAAGTTGCCATAAGGGGCTGAGCATGGTGGCTCACACCTATAATCCTAGCACTTTGGGATGCTGAGGCTAGAAAACTGCTAAAGGACAGGAGTTTGAGACCAGCTTGGGAAACATGGAAAGACCCTGTCTCTACAAAAAATTTAAAAAGTAGTCAGGTGTGGTGGTGTGCGCCTTTAAAGTATATCTTTAGTCCTAGCTACTCCAGAGGCTGAGCCAGGAAGATCACTTGAGCCTGGGAGCTGGAGGTTGCAGTGAGCTGTGATTACGCTACTGTACTCCAGCCTAGGCAAAAGAGTGAGACCCTTTCCCAAAAAAAAAAAAAATAAAATAAAATAAATGTAAAAGTTTATAAAGTAAAAACATTATAAGCTAAGGTTAATTTTTTATTAAAGAAAAAATTTTTGATAAATTTAGTGTAGCCTAAGTGTTCAGTGTTTATAAAGTCTATAGTAGTGTACAGTAGTGTCCTACGCCTTTACATTTACTCACCACTCACAGACTCACCCAGAGCAATTTCCTGTCCTGCAAGCTCCATTCATGATAAGTGCCTTTAGAGGTGTACTACTTTTTATCTTGTATGCTGTATTTTTACTGTACCTTTTCTATATTTAGATACACAAATACTTACCATTGTGTTACAGTGGCCTACAGTATTCCATACAGTAACATGCTGCACAGGTTTGTAAACCATACAGCCTAGGTGTGTAGTAGGATAGATCATCTAGGTTTGTGCAGGTACACTCTGTGATGTTCACACAATGATGAAATCGCCTAAAGACATGTTTCTCAGAATGTATACCCATTGTTAAGTGACACATGACTGTAAACATAGGGCTCAGTACTATCTGCAGTTTCAGGCATCACTGGGGGTTATGGAATGCATCCCCCTCAGATAAAGGGGGACTACTGTAGTTATTTCATCCCTGGAATTAGAAACACAATAGGGTTCGATAGTGAGTTCAAAATACCTACATACCGGAACAAACTCTTTATGAGAGCCTGGAAGATTTTCTAATAGCTGCTACCTCCCTTCCCAACCTCACCAGCTCTATTGTTTTTCCTGTTGTCCCATGCACCTTCCTCTGCAGTAAAATCTTACACGTACATGCCAAATTTTCTCAGTCTTCAAGAGCCTCTCACTCTTCTGTCAATTCATGGTCTTTATATTTGTCAAGGCTGAATTCAAAATTATTCCTTTGCAGGAAGTCTTCCTTGATTGACCTATCTCAAAGCCCTCCTCAGCACTTTGGGCTGCAACCTCTTAGTAACCCTTTGCTTTATTAAATTCAGCCTTTGTACAGTCCTTATCCTTCTTGACCTCTTGGCAACATTTGTTGCTGTTTGGCAGTTTCCCCTCAGCACTCTCTCCTCCCTGGGCTTCCCTAATAGGGCACTCTCAACCTCTTACTTCCTCCCTGAACTTTTCTCCAGTCTTCTCTCCCCCCTCCTGTCACCGAAACAATAGGGATTCTCCAATCTTGGGTTGAGCAGACTTACTTATCAGCAATGCCTGGTACCTTCCTCACCTCCCTTTTGGTATTTACGCTATTTCCAGTGTTCACCACAGTAATATGGCAAGGAAAGAGGCAAGGTAGGAGCACACATGGACTTCCACAGGGTCCCTGAGGCCAATAGGCATTGAGCCTACCCTGGAGGATGCACTAGTGAGCCTTGCTCAGAGCCACATGCTGGGACACATTGGCCAGTGGGGAGAGTACAGCTTTCAAGGCACCACTTGGATGCTTCCTAGAAATCCAATAACTCTGATAGCCAAAGACTCAGCAGTTGGTTGGCCAGAGAGTATGGGCCTGAGCAACTCCTGGCACTCAGACTTGGAAGCTGTCCCTGGAGTCAGGTATGTTGGAGAACAACATAACTGTGTCAGCCCGGTAAACTTAGTTCCTTAAAATTATGAAAGCTCTGTAGTGTCTGACTCTGTCTTTTTCTTGTGTTAGTAAGAGACTCCATAGACTTTTGATTGATATGAGGTGCTATGATCAAGAAAGGCAGCAGCTAAAGATAGGCCTTGGTCCCCAGAACATTCTTTTATCTTTGTAGGGAAGGACAAGGCTACATTTGTGAGCCTGGGAAAGCTTCTATCTGCAACAGTCAATGGCCCTTGGAGTTCTTGGCAAGGTCTGGGAAAAGTCTTAATCTGAGGGACACCAAGGTGTGGCTTTCTATGAGAGCAGGTTGTAACGAAATTCAAAGGCATGATCCCCAGAAGAGTTAGGTACATAAGTATGTCAAGGATTTTTAGAAGATAAGAGCACTTCCTATGTGTAGGCCCTGTGGAGGAACTATAGTCACTCCATATACGTGTCAGAGCAAAGTAAGTTACCTCTAGGCCTCCATTTCTTCCCAAGGATAAGCACATCTGTACACTCTGCAGCCAATAAAAATTAGAAGGCTGCTCTAATACATAATAATCTCTAATATTTTATTAAATGAAGAAAGAAGCAGAAAACTATATATAATTTGTTCCTATTTGTGAATATACATACATATGCACACTGATGATTCATCCAGCACCCTAGTTTCTTGATTCCTTAATCTTTTTTTTTTTTGAGACAGAGTCTCACTCTTTTTCCCGGGCTAGAGTGAGTGCCATGGCGTCAGCCTAGCTCACAGCAACTTCAAACTCCTGGGCTCAAGTGATCCTTCTGCCTCAGCCTCCCCAGTAGTTGAGATTACAGGCATGCGCCACCATTCCTGGCTAATTTTTTCTATATATTTTTAGTTGTCTGATTAATTTCTTTCTATTTTTTCAGTAGAGACGGGGTCTCGCTCTTGCTCAGGCTGGTTTCGAACTTCTGAGCTCAAACAATCCGCCCGCCTCGGCCTCCCAGAGAGCTAGGATTACAGACGTGAGCCACCACGCCCGGCCTAATCTCTTGAATTATTATCTGGTATAAACCTGGCTAGCGAAAAATATACAACCATGTTAACTGATCCCATTTGAAATGTATGACCATAATCCTCAAGTGGGCCCTCAGTGGTATCCAGCCACCCTGCTAACTTCCCTAGTCAAGTTCACACTCCCACTGCCCCAGCACATCATTTCACTCCTTCTTCTCAATCTCTAACATCTTTTTCCCACCCCACTCTCAGATAATAACATTACACAGAGGAAATTTTAGGAACCAAAGGGAAATTCCACACTGTTTCATAAATAAAATCTACTAACTGACCTACATCTCTCTCTACCTATACACTCTGTCTTCCCGTTAATAGTGGATACTTCATTCAAGCACCCATCTAAGGCCAATTTCCATTTTTGTGGTGGCTTCTAACACCCCCGCCTAACTGGTGGGATTTCAGACCCATTAAATGGAATTTGAGATCCCATAAATTTAAGAAACTGAGAATTAAAGGCAAATACAGACTACAAGTTAAGGAACTATGAGTTGACTCCCAAATGTAAGGCAGGGGTGGAGGTCCCCAAGGTTTTTCACAAGGAGAAAAACTGGGCTAAGAATCACGAGGTCGGTTGGAGGGGTGTTGAGGTCTTAGTAAGGGCTATGCCACCAGCTATGTGAACTTCAGCAAATTACTTAGCTACATGGAGTGGGAAGGGTATGAGGAGGCCACAGACAAGAGCAGCAAACTAACTTTTGACCCATGAATTCCTTCTATAATATATTCCCCGAATCAGTCCGTGTTCGCATAAGCAACAGAAATCAACTGAGCTAAGCAGAAAAGAACTTGATTAAAAGGATATTGGTGGTTCACAGAATATCCAGGAAGGCTGGGAAACCAGGACTGAAGGTTCTGCAGCCAGGAATCAAGCCCAAATCACATCCTAGAGCTGATCTGATGAAGATAGCACAGCTGCCACTAGACCCAGACAGTGCAACTTGCATCATGGATACCCCAACACTGGACCCTGGACGCCTGCCTCTGGATCTGCTACCACTGCTGCCTCTGGGAACTGGATGAAGCTGTGATCCCCTGAAGAGATTACACACAGTCCTTGTTGCTTTATGTCCCTAGCTTCATACCCACCGTCCTTTCCTGAGGAGGCTGCCTCACCCACAACCTTCTGCTAAGGGAAGGCACGGGAGCCAAAGCCATTGCATAAACAGAGGTGGCTACAGTTGGACAAGCCATAGGACTCGATGCAAGAACCACAAACCCATAAACTGGCCTATTAGATGGCTCAGTAGTCAGAGCTCTGACCAACGGGCATAATAAAAGTTATCTAACACAATCTGGCTCGCTACGTTTGAAATTTGAAATTTGGCAAAATGTTGAGAAAGATTCACCAGTTGGCAGAAGGGGCAGATATGAAAAGACACAGAGAAACAAAGAGAGAAGCAAAATTACCACTAAATGGGGTAATAAAAAAGGGGTAATAAAATAGCCTTGCCTTCTGAAGGATGGTTGGTCTTAGTTGTCTGTGAAACTCTCTCTCCCTTATTGGTACATACATCCTGCCTGGGTGATGACTACAAAAATATTGATGTATTAGTTCAAAACCTTCCGTTTGGCCGGGCGCGGTGGCTCACGCCTGTAATCCTAGCTCTCTGGGAGGCCGAGGTGGGCGGATCGTTCTGAGCTCGGGAGTTCGAGACCAGCCTGAGCAAGAGCGAGACCTCATCTCTACCAAAAATAGAAAGAAATTAAT
>CAUYSK010014582.1:0-18411 GCA_963575035.1 Avahi laniger | reverse complement strand
ATTGCATGGACATTGTTGGGCCCCGTAAATATTAGGACTTATGTTTTCCAACAAGAAGTTGAAATTGGAAATTGCCCTGAAACAAGAGCATAGTTTTTTTTTGAGACAGAGTCTCACTCTTTTGCCCGGGCTAGAGTGAGTGCCATGGCGACAGCCTAGCTCACAGCAACCTCAAACTCCTGGGCTCAGGCGATCCTACTGCCTCAGCCTCCCAAGTAGCTGGGACTACAGGCATGCGCCACCATGCCCGGCTAATTTTTTCTATATATTTTTAGTTGTCCGATCAATTTCTTTCTATTTTTAGTAGAGACGGGGTCTCGCTCTTGCTCAGGCTGGTTTCGAACTCCTGAGCTCAAACAATCCTCCCGCCTCCGCCTCCCAGAGTGCTAGGATTACAGGCGTGAGCCACCGCACCCAGCCTAAGAGCATAGTTTTGTAGCCACAAACTTTCTTCAACCAAAAAATTCAAAGAAACAGTTTGTAAATGTATTGAATTTAATGGAATAGCTATTCTAAACATCTTTATCTGGAGGTTTTCGCCTACCATGCTTGTATCTTGCTGCGTTATTTAGTATAATGCTTTATATTATTCATTTTTTGACTAGGTTGCACAGTCACATGGTTCAAATTTCAAAATGTACAAAAAAATGTATAGTGAAAAGTCTTCGTTCAACTCTGTTCTCTTAGTTTCCCTTCCCAGTAGTAACCAGTCATAATATTCTTGTGTGCTAGGTAAAGAGATTCTGAAATCCTTGAGTGAATTGGCAATGTAGCAAGCAGCCAGAAATGAGCATTTGTATTTTTGTGTCCATTTTTTAAATTGGGCGAATTCTGTAACATTTTTTTAGATTCTCAAAGGGGTATCTAACTCAAGGCAGGTTAAGATCCATTGATCAAGTTTGTACCTTATGTTAATTATGTGTGTTCTTTAGGCATCTAAATTGTGTGTGTGTGTGGGGGGTGGTATTTAAAAAATAACCATAAACTGTGTTATTGAACTGGAAGAATACCTGTAAGTTAATAGATGTTAAAGTTCAGTTTTGCACCCTTTGAAACAGTGTGGTAATATTTTTCTTTTGGGGAAGGAATTATAAAGTCTTGCACAAAACCAAGTGCCAAACTACCTTATTTTCATGTGTGAAAAATTACACTCTGTCATAATGAAGAGATATTCCTTTCACTTTTAGGTGGGAATATGTTTTCTTTATGTATTCTAATAGCTTGTTTCTGTAGCATAGAGAAAATTATTGTACATAGTTTTATGTAGGCCAAAGGAAGTTGAGAGTAAGTGTTCCTGATTTATTCATCACTTAAAAGTAGGGTAGTAGCTTGCATTCCGATTCCATCCTGAGTTTGATAATTACTTAGTCTTTAACCTAGGGTTCATGGATTTCTGGCTGGGACAGTGTATGCCTGGGATGGGCTTCAAGGTTCTAGGAACCTCCTAACATTATACGTAAAGTTTCTGCATATATGCCTTTTTTTTTTGAGTAGAGAATTCATTACTTTCATCAGATGCTCAAAGATTCAGCCCTTCCATTCCTGCTCTCTCTCCATACTTAAGAGCTTTTGGCTTAGACTAAAAGATTGGGAATTGTTGGTATTTTCTGAGTATTGTGTTAGCTGTTACGTATGCCCATGTGCATTTACCCTTGCCATAAAACGTTGCAAGCTCTAAACAGAATTCATCATAATGTGGGTCTGTTTAGAATGTAACCAAGACCTCTAAATACTGAAGCGCCAAATGAATGCCCTCATAAGGTGAGGTGGTCCTTTTCTACTTAGAACTTTATTTCCTGTCTCTATCATTCTTCAAGTTTTAGCTCAAATGGGACCTCCTTGTGGACCGTCCTTGTTGACTTTTAAAAATAATCGTCTTTGAAGTTTCTGTCACCCTATTGTTTCTTATAATCTGTAACTATCTTTGTTCACTTGTGTGATATGTCACCCCTCCCCCATTAAAATATAATATTTATTCTTCAGTGTTGTATAAGCCTGCTTCTTTTATCTTTAGTGCCGAGGACAGTGCCTGGTACATAGTTGATATTCAATAAATATTTCTTAGTAAATGAATGAACATTGGCTGTTAACATCTACGTTGACTTAGTTGACTAATAAGTAATAGTAATACAGGCATTTATTTTTCCTTCCTAAATATTTAAACATTTTTTTCCCGCAAAATCCAGGCCAATTTTATTTTAATTTGTAATTTACACAAAATTATAAACTTGTTTAGTGAAAACTTTGTATTTTGAAAGGATCAATTTGCTGAGTGTTCATTTAAAATCCTGAGAGTGGCTTTGTGCTCTGTTAATTCTGCATGTTTCAGGTTATAAATGGAAGGTGGTATCTTATGGAGAAAGGATGGAGTGGATGTTATGTATGACAAACTTAGAGGGATTCCTTTTTCTTTGGGGATTCATTACTGTCATTTTATAGAAGTTAAGATGTTAAATACAGTGAAATTCCTTTTTTTTTGCTGGTGTTTGGGCACTGATTATAGGCTAATCAGATCACTATACTTTATATGGTTTAAGAGAGAATAGCATATCTGAATATTATAATGGACTTTTAGAGCAGAGTTTTATGGGAAAATGTTATCTCATTTGTAAAACTTACATTTTGTAATAATATCGACTCATAATAGTAATTAGATTTTGTAGTGCTTGAAAAAATTCAGTAAAGTTTCTAGGTATTTCAAATAGGCTATGGTAGTGTTTTTTGTTTGCAGATGATAACATTCTCTTTTACTACTTAAAAATGTTTTTCTGCCTTTTGTATTTGAAGATTTTTTGAAAACAAATATGGGTTCTTAATTTTATGTTGCAGTAGGATTAAGCATAGTCTCCCTCAGTAAGAATATAGGACCGGGGGTCACATGGATCTGACGCTAGGTTAGGTTTGAATTCTGGGTCCACCACTTACAGCTAATTGACTTCTAAGCCTTGGTTTTCTTATCTCTAAAACTGGAAGAATAATAGAACCCATATCATAGAATCAGATTAAATTCCAGAAAGCAGGTAAAACATTTAGCCTAGGGCTAGGTACATTGTAGGAATTGAAGAATATTAACTACTATAATTACAGGAAAAAACCGCATAATGTTTACTAGTGTTTTTTAGTTGATTTTTATTCCTTTAATACATTAAATGGATTATTTCCACTTAGGGAAGAAAAATATGAAGTATGTACAGCTGTGAGAATTAGACTTTTAAAGCAAAAAGGGAAACTAGTTTTTATGGAACAATCTCCGCATTACTGTTTAGTTAATGTCAGTTTGAGATGGACTTCTTGTGTCAGGAATAAGAACTTAAAGTGGCCAATGTAATTATTTTCAAGGGAAATTCCATTTGTGGACAGTTACCAGGTTAAATTATTGTTCGATAAACTTACTTTGAAAGTTGTCTACCAGGGCAGGATCTCCAAACGTTTTTTGTAATTGCTTCCTTCTATCAGTAAATTTAACTGCAGCACTCCCTTATATTTATGTTTTTATATAATACAGATATGTAATTTACATTAAAACATATATAAACATAGAAATATTTAAAAAGGATGATATTGAAAAATAAAATATATGGAGTTCTGATGCTTAAGTTTTATCCTGTCTTTTCCCTTACCCATCCCCCAGCACACACACACACAGTGGTCCACAGCACAGCTTTGTTTTGAGATTTTGCTTCAAAGAGAGAACCTTCTCTTTAGATTTTGAGCCATGTTAGTTTTGCAACATTTTCTTTTAAACCAGAGAGAGACATGATGAGTTGAGTGAGAAAACTTCTTTGTTTAAGTTTAACTTCTTGAGATTTTTGCCCAGACTTTTGAATTTATTGCAACTTAAAGAAACAAAATCCGAATCGAGGATTTTACAGTTTAAGGAGTATCACAGATGGTTCTTTGTTGAGGGCTTTTATCTTGTGGTTGATGGGTGGGTTTTAGAGGGCCCTTAACCCTCTTGAAATTTCAGGCTGCATTTTGTGTCTGTGCCGATCGACTTTCTGGGCAAAGGTTTAGAGCTTTCATCGGATTCTCAAAGGAGTTTCTCCAAAGACTGGGAGCTGCTGCTTTGGGTGGTGGGCATCAGTTTCCTCACTCAGAGCAGAGAGAGAATTTGTCATATAATCCCTCTCTGTAGAAGAGAGATCTCATGACTAGAGGTTTCTTCTCATTTGTGTTTCTCCTGATTTTTAATTCTTTTTAATTTTAAAAGATGTTTGAAAGGAGAAGTTACTAAGTGACTGTAGTGTTGTTGTTTGGAAATTTTTGATCAGCAGCATTTGAAAAATTAAGCTGGGTGAATAAGAATACCAATGGTAAAATTGAGTGTGCCTATAAAAGAGCATTTTTTTCTGGAACAGCTATGGACCTAGAAGCAGTTGGGGGGAGAAACTCAGGTTGTCTTTGATGGTTAAGAAATAATTTAGCAACCGGTGAGGAAGAAGAGAAGTAATATCTGTTGGTTCCGTTATGTGCCAGACAGCGCCCCACGAGGTGTCTCACTTAAGCCTCCTGACACCAGCAAGAGCAAGGGATGTTTGCTTTTAAACTGAGAGCCAAGTAACTTGCCCACTCGTACAAAGAGAGCCAGGGTTGGGACCCCAGGCCTGTCTGGCTGCGGATCCAGTGCCTGCTCTATTGTGGCCACGAGCAGTAAATGAACACAGATGAGAACTGGAGCTTAATGCGATCTCGCTCATGCTGTGCCGTGATGATTGACTAAGTGAATCATCTTACTACCTCTTTGTAAGAATGCTGAAAACTGCGAGGAGACTTAAGTAGTGAGAATGAAACACCAAGAGAAGAGGGGAGCAGCCAGTCAGAGCGGCAGCACTGCAGGTGGTAACGGGGAAGAGGCAAGGCGGAGCAGCAGCCAGCGGAAGCTGGGCACTTGACGATGCTAGGGAGGGACAGGGTGCTTCTCTGGACTCTGGTGTGACTTGCACTCTGTCCTGATGAAGGCTTATCAGTCATGGGACAGGAAGAAAGCGTTTGGTAAACTGGTGGCATTCTGGCACTGGTGTCTTTGACCACTTATCTCTCCATCTTGGGTTCAAGTCTAGGCAATAATCCTGGCTTTGTGAATTGAGGTGAGTTATTTTAACCTCTTTGGAGCCTTCAGTTTCCATTTTTGTAAAATGGGACTCATACTTCCCCAGGTGGTTGTGAGGAGTAAGTGCGATAAGGCGGTCAGTAATAAATATTTGTTCTCTTGTCTTTCTGTTTGCCATTGATCTTTCTTGGAGTCAGCCCTGTGGATGGATCTTGTTTCAGAATATGCAGTGTTGCGAGAGAAGAGATCTGGCAAAAGTTATCTGTTATGTAGGCACAATGAAAGACTTTTATCTCACAGTGATGTTAAATTTTAATTTAATTAATTCAGGGCTGCTTGTGCCTGGAACACTGTTCAAAGTAAAATGTTAAAACATTAAAAAGAACATGGAGAAAATTGAGACTTGGCATCATTTCAGGAAAAGTACTGTCTTCTAATAAGGAAGAGATAGGCTTTGCATTAGCCTTTTATTGAAGCGCCTCCAGAAAACAATATCTGGCAGTGGTAGAGGATACTCCTTCGCCGTACCTTATGAGGAACGATAGTGAGAATTCAGAGTGGATTCAGGCTTCTAGGGAGCTATCTTATATTAGCAGTGTAGAAGTCACAGCTGTTGTGTGCCTTACACATTATAGGCACACAAAACTTTTCTTTTTGAATGAATATTTTGAAATTAAGGACATAGATAACAAAAGTGAAGAGTTTTTCAAGGGTCAGAAGGCTGCTTTCAATCTTTGTCTCATCAGATTAACTTTTCAGGAAGATAGCCATGCATCAGACGGACTCGTGTTTTTCCCTACTTTGTGAGCGAAAGTCAAACTGACTTGAAAGCAGATCGACCGTAGGGACTTTTTAAAGTAAAAGGAAGTGTCAGTACTCTCTCTTCTGCGCTGTCTTTCATACCTCCATCTACATATGCGTCTTCAGTTCCCCCTACAACTGATATAAATAACTAGTAACCCATTATCTAAAAATAATGTTCAGTTAAAGATATTCTAATCAAAAACAGTTTAGATAAAGTTCTAAAACTCAATAGCCTCAATCTGGGATGTGGTTAGTTTGGGGGAGATCTGTCTGTAAGTTTTCAGGTGTGAGGAACCGTGATGTAACTTTTGGCTGCTGAGAAAACTTTATACTCTGCTACTCAGAGTTAGGTATTCCTTAAAGTTGTTGGATAGAGCTATATTTTTCTTATATTTAGATTTATATCTTAACATTTTAAAAAGAAGTTCAACTAACTGGAATTTATTTAGGCTTTTTTGGATTAGTAAAATTTTTAGAAATGGTCTATAGTTTAGATACTCTTGGGTTTCGGAGCGTAGACTATGTACTCATGCTCTTGAATTATGGTAGACTTGAATGAAATAAATTGTGTACGAATGTTTTTCAAAGTATGTATGAATCAGATAGCTATGAAACTAGTCTGCATATGATCTGGCTAAATCAGTCTTCTCTAAGGACCTTAAATTCTTATTTTTACAATTGTTTCAGTGGGTTGTTTAATCCAATCCATTTAGTCATTCAATCAAATTTCTGTTGTGCTGTATGATGCACCAGACACTGTGCTAGGAACACAGTGATGAGCGAAATAGGATTGGTCTCTGATCTTCTTCGCAGAGGTAGACATTAATCAGCTGAACAGACAGAGACAGAATTCCGACAATGATAAGTGCTATTGGAGAAATACAGTGGCCATTCAGGGAAGGTTTCTAAGAGGAAGTGATGTTTATGCTGAGATAGGGAGACATGGCAAGTAGGTTGATGGGATTCTTCTTCTCAAAAGACTATTATAGCTGGAGATCAGAGACTGGATGGGGCAAGTGAGGTTGTCCAGTGCCACACCATACAGGATGGGTTAAAGAGTTCATCCTTCATTTGGGCATTTGTGCACCCAAATGTGTAACCACAAAATATGTAAATCACCCCTGGACTCCCTATCCAGTCATGGAGTAATATTTTCCCTTCGTGTTTATGTATTCTTGTGTTATGCTTTCTTTGTTTTTCCATGTGATGATTTATAATAGTATTACGATGGAAGATTACTTTGAGGTAGTCTTATTGTTGGAGTTGGAATTAAAAAAAGTTCTCTTGTCATGGTAACATTGTGCCTGCCATATTTTGTGATACTGAGGTTTCTTTGAAAATGAATCAGTCATTGCTTGCTTCTAAAAAATATTGCCAATTTACTTTCAGGCTATAAACATGAAATGTACAACAACAAAAGCATCAAGTGCATCAAGTCTTTTTATTTTTATTTTTATTTTATTTATTTATTTATTTTTTTTGAGACAGAGTCTCACTCTCTTGCCCGGGCTAGAGTGCCGTGGCGTCAGCCTAGCTCACAGCAACCTCAAACTCCTGGGCTCAAGCGATCCTCCTGCCTCAGTCTCCCAGGTAGCTGGGACTACAGTACAGGCAAGTGCCACCATGCCCGGCTAATTTTTTTCTATTTTTAGTTGTTTGGCCAATTTCTTTCTATTTTTAGTAGAAACGAGGTCTCCCTCTTGCTCAGGCTGGTCTCGAACTCCTGAGCTCAAACAATCCCCCTGCCTCTGCCTCCCAGAGTGCTAGGATTACAGGCATGAGCCACCGTGCCCGCCCGGCCTGCATCAAGTCTTTTTAAAACTGTAAATAAAATCTAAATGTAGGTTCAGCTATATGCTCTATAGGTGCCACTGTGTTGTTAAAGTACATGATCTTAAGTTTTCATGTGTTTTAATTCACCGTTTTATGAACTACTGCTTGGAATAGTGGGAGACATAATACAGTAGATTTAATTCATTAAGAAAATAAAGGTTTAGAGGATTAGAGCTAGAATTACCGTCAGCACCAATCACAATTCATTAAATGAGAATGCAAGCAACAGTAAAACCACAGTTAGGGAAAGCAAGTAACATTGGTGGTGTTTTGGTTACTATGAAGACTGGAAAAATAAATAATTCAAAGTATTTCAAATTTGACAAATTGAATGAAGTTAAAAATTGAATCCACCTCCTTGCCACTTGCTAATTTTAAATTTTCCTGAGCTATTATAATTTAAATTATTGAGAGTTATCCGCATTGTGTTCTGTGGGTGGCAAAAATTGAGCGGAGTGAATGCTTTTCAGTACCAGTGCTTGAAGTGGCACTGGATTTGTGATGGTTACTATGAGAAAGAAAGCATCATCTATGATTATCTCAGACACTGACCTGTGGGAGAGTCTAACAAAATAAATAAAAGGCTTATGGAGTTTGGAGCTTTTGACAGTGCTTAAATGGACACTCTTGTACCTAAATGGTTAATGAATTTCAAAATGATTTTAGTCATTTGATGGTTAGGCAGTGTACATTCTTGTTAGTACAAATCTATATTTAATATTTAAATAACCTTGGTGATATTGTATTTCTTCCACAGTTTTACTTAATGGAGTATTCTTTTTCATTCGTGTGTTAATGTAGGACACTATACCTACATTTCTTGACTAGGAGAGTATTTTTTTTTTCTGAGCAGGCCTGTTTATAATTATGTACTGTCTTACTCCACCTCAGGGTATCATAGTTAATGACCGATACTCATTTTTGTCCATAAACACAAGGATAATTGACCAGGTCTTTGCCTGTTTCTTGGTGAGATAGTCATGAAGTTTTGCTTTTACTCATTTGGAGAAGATGGGGGATTGAGAACCTCTCCATAGGGTGGTCGTGAGGATTCACCGAGTTTGTATAGCTAACATTTAGAACAGGCCTTGCCCAGCTCGTGGTAAGGGTTATATAAATGTTAGCTATCTTTGTTGTTGTTATATAAATACTATTTATTTTCTGAGTCTTGAGACTTGGGTTTCGAGTGGATCCTGTAAAGATGGTTTCTTTTTGTATACTATGTTTAGGGAAGTAGGTGTTCGTTTTTAAAAATTTATTTGTTCATCTGTAGACTAAATTGTTTTAAGTAAAACAATATATCACTGTATATTACATTTGCTAACGAACTTTAAAAAGCATTCAAAAAGAATTTTTGAGTGAAGTAACATTTGGAAATTGTCAAAGTCAGTACATTACTGAACCCAAGGAGTAGTCTAGCCAAGTGTGAGCTGTGTTGCTTTATGACAGATGTTAAAGCGTCGTGTTCACCTGTCTTCCCAGCTGGTGTGTGTGGTGAGTTGGTGGGGCTTGGAGATTGGGGAGTTGGATGTGTATGAAGACATTGGATATCTTCACTGTGAAACATCAGGAGGGACTGTTGGTGGTTGCCAAAGGTAGTTAAGAGATTGATGGATGCTACCTGGACAGATAGGAAATAGCTATTAACCTAACACCTTTCATTAAGTGGGAGCATCGGGAAG
Organism: Avahi laniger; assembly: GCA_963575035.1. Classification (NCBI taxonomy): domain Eukaryota; kingdom Metazoa; phylum Chordata; class Mammalia; order Primates; family Indriidae; genus Avahi; species Avahi laniger. Next base: position 9,042 of record CAUYSK010014582.1, on the reverse strand, counting down.
GTTTTTTAAAAAAATAAAGAAGTTGTTAGGAGTTTTGCAAAAGTATCTTTGGAGCAGGTGGCTTAGAATATGAATTTCATGTGTGTTAAAAATTTTTTCTTCATCTGTGAGTTTTTACTTAAAACTATTTTTATGAACTGAAATTATGAATTTGTTGTGCACATGCAGTTTTGATTAGCAGTGAAACCTGTATTTTGTCTTTATTCAAACTTAGAATATTTTTTCTTTTTCTCCCTTGTGAGAAGTTAGGGCTATTACAGTGTCCAAAACACTAATTTCTTATACTTATCTCAAGGTGATGAATATCATCATTGACACGTCTTCAGTTCTGTCAAGAAAATGTATTCACCCTTGAGGATTTTTTCCTTTCATAATGAATTCAAATAAAACAAATGACGGAGTGATAATATTCACAAAAGTAACATGTTCGTGTATTTGGAGAAGGTGTATAAATGAGGGAAAGCAAGAAAGGCTCCAAGAAATTACTGAAGGTTCAAAGTTCAGTAAGTGCGGTTGAGTTGGAATGTCAATCAGAATCGCCTCTTCCAAATCATCTTCTTGAGCTGGGAGGTACTGAAGTTTCTGTTCTACTGTGAATTCTTTTCTTATTAAAGAATTGAACAAAGACTGAAAAATGAAAGCTTCAGCCAAAGGAGGGCACTTTGAGTGTATATACTGTTTGACTTAAGCTTTATTGAAGCTTGATACAGTGTCTCCTATAGTTATTTTTTCCTCCCATCTGTTCGACATTTATTTTTTCTTCTGTTTTCCCTGTTTTTAGTTGTTTTACAGGTCAGTTGGCTTAGGGGCAGAGCTATGGCCAGGTAGAAATACAGAAGTAGCATGGGAAGCTAGGAGACTGATGATAAAGACACAAAGCTATAGCATATTCAGCAGGTAGAGTTATGGAAAGAGGGTAGGTTTGTGAGCCAGGCAGACATCTTAGAATTCCAGCCAGTTTTCCTGTAAGTTTGGACAAATGAGCTCCTCAGAGCCTCAGTTTGCTCATTGGCAAAGTGGTGATACTATCATCTGCCTTTCAGGATTCGTTTGAGAGGTGATGTATGTGAATTACCTGACACATGGTAGGTGCTTTATAATTGACAGTTGTTGTAATACTTACATCTTTAGGGTAAGGGTCCATGTCCATTTTTGATTGTATTCTCACTGTCTAGGAGAGTGCCCCCTCACATACTCAGTGCTTGAGACATGCCTGTTCAGTGAAACCATCCTTCCAGGCAGGAAAGGAATTCTTCATATATATGAAGCAGTGCTGATTCTTACTATGGTATTGCTTCTTACTTCTTTCTTTTTATTTTCTGATTTGCATCTTAAATATTCTGCTAGAGTCTCCCCTACCCCCCTTTTTTATTATTTATGTATTGATGATTGATGATCGGTTGATTGAGACACAGTCTCATTGTGTTCAGCCCAGGCGAGTGCTGTGGTGTCATCATATCTCACAGCAACCTCAAACTCCTGGGCTCAAGCTATCCTTCTTTCTGCCTCAGCCTCCTGAGTAGCTGGGCCTACAGGTGTAAGCCACCACACCCAGCTAATTTTTCTATTTTTTGTAGAGACAGGATCTCACTCTTGCTCAGGCTGGTGCCCCCTTTTTTTTAAATGAAAAGAGTTTTTATGTAATGTAGTTATAATAAACTGAACATAGCTTAAAGGTAAAGGTTTACCATTATGTCTTGCTCTGGTTAGCAGGAAAGGTGCTTTGGATAGAGCATAGTCTCTGAAAGGCCCATGATGATCAGAGGTTGCCAAGTGCTTTGAAAGGCTCTGGACATAAGTTTACTTTTCTGGTTTTATCATCAGTCTCTTCAGCTGTGACTGAGAACTGGCAGTGTCTGGCGTGTGGGAGACGTGGAATAAGTGTTTACTGAATAAATGAATGTGGTGATGGTGCAGATATCAAGATTTAGTGGGGCCTTTATTGGGTATCATTTATTTGATCAGCTTTATAGAGCAGAAATAGTATGCAAACATTAAGTGAATTTCAGCGAAGTCTTGACAATAAAACCAACTCAGTTTCCTGTCACATCTTGGGCTTAGACTGGAAAGAAATTTGCTGGTTCACAAGAATTGCTGTTGGCAGTAACCGGGCACTTTGCAGCTTTCTTTAAAATACGCCACAGAAAACACTGAGCTGGAGCCAGGACCTAAAGAGCATTACCTTTGTATGTGGGGGATGTGTGAGTGGAAGAGTGACCCATTTCTGGTCCTTTCTCTTCCCCTGGCCTCTCTTCCCTTATAGGGATTTATGTCAGCTCAGATGCACCAGTTCTGGCTCCCGATGATTAATGAGAGATAAACACTATAAAAGTCCCTACTCTGGTCTTCTGTGTTGTTTCTCTTTCCACTCAGATGGACACCCAGGCTGTCTTTACTTTTGTTTGATGTATGTTCAGGAAATTTAAAAAGCTGATTTTAATTCTGGCTTTAAGTGAACAATTAGAAAGGAAAGGTTTCTGTTGGTTGTTGCCGGAACCCCTCCCCTCTTCTACGCCCTTCCTTCCAACCTTCTACAATGGTTACATTTTTTAATATGCGGGAAGAAGTGAATTTTAGGTTATCCATGTTGTGAAAGGGTTTGATAAGACTCAGTCTATCCTTGTCTTTTTTACTTGAAAGCGATGCAGTGTATATTCTGAATAGACCAGTACATGACCCTGAGAGGCCTTTCTTTGGTGAGTGTATCTTCAGAAACAGAGGTAATCAGGATCTGTCTTCAGGAATTTTCCTTCTTCTCGAAGACTCATTTCCACATGTCAAATATAAACTAGGTCCATAAACTTTGGTGAGTGCTTTAATTTAACTATCCAAACAGTTTCTGTTTCAGTTCCAAAAAAGGTGATTTTTTTCCCTAGCCATTAAATAGTTAGGTTTCCCTTTGTTTTTGTTTTTCTTTTTTTTTTGAGAGAGAGAGAGGGGCTGTTCACTGCTTTTAGGTTCTCTTTGATGATGGTAGATGAGATGTTTTAAGCAATCAAGCCATTTTAATACTAGTTGTTTTAAACTCAGTATATAATACTAATGTTAGATTTTTATAGAGTTTGGAAAGCTCTGACAGCAGAACATTTATTTGTAGGGAGGGTTGTTTATAGAGGTAGCTTGGAAGAATTATATATTATTTAGTTGTTTTTTTTCCCCCAAAGTTAGCAGTGGCATATTATTTAGTTTTAAATTGCTGTATCTGACAATAAATTTTGCAAACAGAAATGGTCTAGAAGGAGATACAAGGAAACTGTTAACAGTGGTCATTTTGGGGGACTAGAAATGGAGGATTTTATGCTCTATCTTGACATTAAAAAATTAATTCAAAACCAGAGGAGTAGTCATAAGTATTAAATCTGTCTGCTTTTCAACTAATAACAAACTACTGGGAATGAAAATGATATCTATGAACATTGATGATCATTAGATTAAGCCTTTGTATAATCAGTTACAATGTGAGGTAATACCTACAGGAGTCTTTTAATAAAGCATACATGCTTTTACTCTAAGTATTATTTGAGGTATGTATGTTTGTTTTTCTATCCTTCCATCATCCTCCATCAACCCATCATCCATCTTGCCGTCTGTCCGTATCAACTAAGGAAGAGAAGTAAAACTTGTGATCTCCTTAATATAATTCATTTCTTCTATAAGGGAAGAGCTTAACTTAATTGCTCTTCTGTCTAGATAACCTTGAAAAAGCATTATTTTTGATGTACAGCAGGAGGATAAAGTACTTAGTAATTTTCAGAAATGGTATGTGGGACATTGAAAAGGTAAATTCTGTTGCTGTGAAATCTTTTATTCTCACTGTTTTCTGAGATTCTTATCTTGGTGATTTTATTGCACAAAGAACTCAGCTCCCTGGCTATCATACCACACTTTAATGAGCTACACAGTAATTTGTGACTTGTGTTCTCCTTTTCTAATCAACTCATCAACGCCCTGCCCATTCTGTGTCAATTTACTTTAGAATTGAAATTTTGTTTTTTGTGTAATGGCATTAGAGAAACCGAGAGCTTAGTGGTTTGCGTTTGATTTGGGGGATAAATAGATATTGAATCAGCTTTTCCTGCTCAACAAAGCACTCCAAAACTCGGTGGCTTAAAACAGCAGCCATTTATTTAGCTTACCATCCTGTGGTTTGGCAGTTTGGGCTGGGCTCAGCTATGTGATTGTTCTTGTATCCTCTGGGCTCACTCACACACCTGTGGTCAGGTGGATGGTCACACTCACATATCTGGTGGTTGGCTGGGGCTGCAAGTGTGCTTGGTCAGTGAGTCTCATCGTCCAGCAGGTTAGCCTGGGAGTTTAGAGCAGTAAGAGAGGGAAAATGCAAATGCTTCAGTACTTTTCAAATCTCTGCCTACATCATGTTTGCTATTACCCCACTGGCCAAAGTAAGTTACAAGGCCAGCCGAAATTCCAAGGATGGAAAAAGATTCCATCCCTTTGTGGGAGAAACTCTAAATTATACTGCAACAGCATGAATACAAGGAGGAAAAGAATTTGTGGCCATTTCTGCAATCCACCATAGATACATTGAAGACTTCACATCTCGGTTCAATGGATATTGTCTTTTTTTGAAATATATTTAGAATCTACCCACTTCCATCTCCTCTGCCTTCTCTGCGACTGCCTAGTCCAAACCACTATTATCTTTTGCCTTCTAATAGATTTCCTGCTTCTACCCTTGCCCCTTGTGCTCTACACAGCAGTCAGAGAACTTTTAAAAATAGCAGTCAGATCATGTCACTCCTCTGTTTAAAACCTTCCACTGCCTTCTCATCTCGTTCAGAATAAAATTTAAATTCCCTTATGAGGCTACAAGACTTTACGTGATGTGGCTCTTTCTTTGACTTCATCTTATGTCACTGTCCTCCTTGCTCATCCTACTCTAGCTTTCCCTGCTGTTTCTCTAAGGCACTAACATGCTCCTGCCTCGGGGCTTTGCACTTGCGGTTTTCTCTGCCAGATATTCAGCATGGCTCCCTCCTTTACTTCTTTAAGATCTCTATATTTCACTTTCTCAGAGACGCTGTCACTGATATCCCTATATAAAATAACATTCTTTCCTGCCAGTCTCTGGCTTGCTTTATTACTCTCTGGAGTACTTGTCACCACCTGACATTTGTTTATTTATTTTCAATCTCCTCCAGTTAGACTGCAAGCTCCATGAGGACAGTGAATTGTGTGTTTTGTTTGCTGTTTATCCCCAATGCCAAGAACAGTGCCTGGTGCAGGGCATATGCCCCCTAAGCCTCAATGGAATGACCGTCCAGTGACATTCATCACCTGGTCTTAGTGGCAGCGCTTCCCTAGAGCTGAGGCGAGGCCTGTATCCCATCACTGCTGGGCCAGAGGCAGCTGATCTCCTCCTCTAGCCCGATGCTCAGCTGGACCAGCTTAATGATATTTAACGAAGGGTTCATCCTGTCTACCTTAAAAAATGTTAACAAAATTTTAATTTGATGACTTTGTGATCACCTTTCTTTATAAGTATCTATCTTTGTGGATTTAGGAATATAATCGTTATATGCTTATGATTTATGTAAATGCATAAATATACCCATGTATATCATTTGAAGAGGGTGGCACATGGAACACTCTAAGTTAGACATGGAGGCTTACGTAGTTGTTGTGGTATTAATACCTTCTTTGTGCACTCTTGAAACTCCTGCAGACCCCCAAGCCTCTTTTACTCAGACCTGTGTACCAAATTGCTCAGGTCCCACCGAGTCACACTTCTGAGCTTTAGCTAGCCCAGGCATAGAGTTGCTGTCCTTCAAGCATAATTTGTCTCTCAAATGGCTTTCCCATAGCTGATTCTCAGGCTTTGCATCTGAATTCTCTTAGTGCACAGAAGTTTACCATTTGCAGGTATGCGTGTTTGTAATCTGCAGTCAGACCTTTCATTTGGAGTAATGAGGTGGGATGGGAGTGAGTGGGAGCAAGGGCAGTTTGGCTTTGTGAAATATCTGAATCACAGAATATTTAAAAATAAAGGCAGTTATGTGGTTTAAATTATAGCGCATACCGTAGACTAAGATATAACTGAAACATAAGAGCCACGCAAGCGATAGTAATGGAAATATTTACAGTTCACACAGGCCGACGGCGTAAGCTAAGGATTTTAAGCAGCAAAGTCTGTGTGAGAGTTATTTGACTCAGAATTTGAAGACTAATCTAAAGAACCTGAGAAATGTAATTTCTCGAAACCTTTGATTTGAAAAATTCACTGATTTTATATTAATGGAACTAAAGATGTGCAGGTGCAGATTAACTCATACTTGATTAGAATTACATTCTTCAAGTGTAAGTGGAGATTTCCAAGTGAAAGAGCTAAGGCATGAGGTTTCGCCGCCCCGCTTCCTTCCTTCGGGCCACTCTGCTGACCTTCTCTAGAGACTCTCCGCTTCTGAAGAGGATATGCATATGTTTTGTTGCCCCAGTGCTGGTTGAATAAGAAAGCAGGGAAGCAAACAAGAGCGGGTTTTAAATAATGTAGTGGATTGCGACAGCGGGGATTGTGGGACTGTTCTGGACTCTGGCTTCTTACGACAGAAAGAGACAGGGTGAAGTACCTTTGGGGCAGACAAACTAGGGTTTTAGTCCAGTTTGTCATTTACTATTTGAGTGATCTTAGAGAAATTTGTAACCTTTCTATGCCGCAGTATTTTGGGTGGTAAAAAAGAGTGTTGAGAGGGCCTATAAGGGTTGTTGTAAGGATTCAATGAAGTGATATATATGTAAAAGGTTTACTGCTATAAAAGGCACATTGTAGATGCTTAAGAAATATTAGCTCATGTTATAGAAGGTGTATTTTCTCAAGAATTCAGGAAAATGATGATACCAGAAGGGCTTAAATGGGCTCCTACGGCATAGTCTTACGTGCCATTTAGGGCCTATGAAAACATCAGACACATATAGTTAATTTGTGAGAGGGACAGGAAGAAGGGTGACAGGCAGAAGGGGTTGCCACAGTGTTCACAGGGACTGCAGCTGCGGGGAACAGTGAGTGGGGTGGTCTGGAGAGGAATGGCCAGGGCATTTTATGTGCACAGTGGCTCCAAAGAGGTATATGAGGTGTGCGAGGAGGGAAAAGCACACACCCGGCAGTGGGGACTGAGAGCTAATGGTGTAGGAAGAGAACACTGGTGTGTGTACAGTTGTGTGTGTGTGTGTGTGAGAGAGAGAGAGAGAGAGAGAGAGAAAGAGAGGCAAAGTGAGTGGGGGATTTGGGGGTGGAGTGAGGGCTTGCAAGGTTTGGATCAGGCAATTGCTTTGGATTCCAAAGGCATCAGGATCCACTCAAGCTAGATTGCTATGAAGGGGAATGATACAAACTAAGGCTCTGGAAGAACAGAGTTCTTCCTGTTGCTTTATGATAGATCCCTAGGGTAATGCTTCTCACACCTAGCCACACAAATGTCCCTGGACATGAGAGAACTACCCTTGCTGCAATTTCTGTGAAGTCTTGTGTTTTACTTTAAAAATTCAGAGATTTTTGCATTTCATGGTGTATTAGTTTCTTTTTATTCTAAACATTGATGTTTTTAGTAAAGTTAACTGTTCCAAGGGAGAAGTGCCACGTTTCTCCTATGGCTTCTGGAAGGAACCCCTACTGCCCTTCTTAGATTAATCCAGGAGCAATGTTGTTAACAGTTAGGGTGGTTGGATGCCAGGAAAGAGAGGTTTTTAGAAGGGGCTTCCTACTCATAGGAGGCCCCTCATTGCTTCTTCCAGGTCTCTTAAGCCCCAAGTCCTTTCTGGCATCTTGAGAGTTTTGGAAAGCCCGATGATAGTCCCTTAGTGCTCACTGCTTACCTGAGCTACTGAGATCCCCTGTCCCCAGCCTGCAGTGGCCTGGATTGGGAAGTGTACTGGGTGTGTGTTTAATATTCCTGTTCTAATCCAGGCAGTGTGCTGTTTCTGAGCTTCATTTCTAAGGAGGTTCCTGCCACTTTTCTGCTCTTTTCCCCTGTTCCCTATGTCTTTCTCTACTCTGGCCTGAAACACCCAACCCCTTTCTTGATGCTTTTTGTTTTAACAGTTTTATTGAGATATAATTTATGCACCATACAATTCTCCCATTTAAAGTGTACAGTTCAGTGTTGAGTATATTCACAGGGTTGTGCAGTCATCGCCACTAATTTTAGAACATGTTCATCCCTCCTAAAAGAAACTGTGTAGCTATTACAGGTCCCCCCTTGGTCCCCTCCCCCTCCCCCTACCATCCTGGCCCTAGGCAACCACTAATCTTTCTTTCCGTAGATTTGCCTAGTATGGACAGTTCGTATAAGCAGAATCACACAATATGTGGTCCTTTGTGACGGACTTTTTTCACTCAGCATAATGTTTTCAAGGGTCCTCCATGTTGTACCGTGTGTCAGCACTCCGTTCCCTTTTTATGATTGAATAATATTCCATTGTACCACATTTTGTTTATTTATTAGTTGGTGAACATTTGAGTTGTTTCCACTTTTTGGCAATTATGAACAATGCTGTTATGAACATTCATGTAGAAGATTTTGTGGATATAGTTTCAGTTATCTTAGGTAATTATCTAGGAGTGAGATTGCTGGGTCGTATGGTAACACTGTGTTTAACTTTTTGAGGTACTGCCAAACTGTTCTCCATAGCATCTGCACCATTTTACATTCCTACTAGTAATGTATGAAGGATTTAATTTCTTGACATCTTTGCCAACGTGTTATTTTCTGCCTTTTTTTTTCCCAGTTTATTATGGGGGTACAGATGTTTAGGTTATGTATGTTGCCCTTGCTCCCCCCCCCACCAAGTCCGAGCTTTAAGCATGTCCATCCCCCGGATGGTGTGCATCGCACTCTTTGTGTATGCATATACCCGTCCCCTCCTCCCCCCTCCCCACATCCAATAAGCGTTATTCTTATATGTGCATTTATGTGTTGATCAGTTAATACCAATTTGATGGTGAGTACGTGTGGTGCTTGTTTTTCCATTCTTGGGATACTTCACTTAGTAGAATGTGTTCCAGCTCTATCCAGGAGAATACAAGAG
>CAUYSK010014581.1:0-17715 GCA_963575035.1 Avahi laniger | reverse complement strand
AGCTCACAGCAACCTCAAACTCCTGGGTTCAAGGGATCCTACTGCCTCAGCCTCCCAAGTAGCTGGGACTACAGGCATGCGCCACCATGCCCGGCTAATTTTTTCTATGTATTTTTAGCTGTCCAATTAATTTCTTTCTATTTTTGGTAGAGACGGGGTCTCGCTCTTGCTCAGGCTGGTCTTGAACTCCTGAGCTCGAACAATCCGCCTGCCTTGGCTTCCCAGAGAGCTAGGATTACAGGCGTGAGCCACCGCCCGGCCCAGCCTCGTCCTTACCAGGAGAGCTAGGGAGGGGCAGCCTACGTCTCTGTCCGGGAGGGAGGGGAAGAGGGGAAGGAGCGCCGGCTGCGGCTGCGGCTGTCTGTCAGATCTGCAGAGCCCGGGGACTCCCCAGACTCCTGCTGCTGTTTCACAAGCCTGAGTTTTGCCTTAACCATGTTCTGTCCTGTACATACTTTCTGGTTCCCACCTGGAAACTAACAATTTCTGGCTTCTCTACAGACGCTGCATTTCCATCTGCAGCTGTCAAACTCGCTCTTTCCTGTCCTCCTCTCTCACCGACATTGGCTTTCTTGTGTGCATTCAAGGAGCTCCTACTGTATGCTCGCGATCTCACGGGCAAAACAGGAGATTGCACCAGCCTCTTTCCCTGGGGTGTGTGTGTTTTGGTAAAGAGACCTGGCGGGGGGCGGGGGGGCGGCTCCTGTGAGGAGAATGGGAGATTTTGCAACCACCTCGGCTGCCGTGGGATGCGGGGTGGGTGTGGAAGTTTTCTGTGAGCCAGGATGCGAAGAGGAAGGAGCCCGAGGGTTACCGCCAGGGGCTGTGCGCTAGGCAGGGGAGGGCGGGGCAGAGTCCCCAAGGCGGCATGAGCTCAGTGCACAAGGACTGGTGTGGCCGGGAGGGCGAGTGCTGGATCACAGAGGGCCTCAGGTGCGGTAAGGTGCTGGCTCCACTGCAGCTGCCGTGGGAGGCCACTGCGTGGCTTTGCCCAGCGAGTGGCACCTGCTGCTTTGTGTTTCAGCTTCTCTGAAGGCCGAGTGGAAGGCGGGTTGTGGGGGCCGAGGAGGAGCCGGAGACTCATTGGGAGGCTTTGGGGGTCTCTCCTCAGCCTTTGCAGCCTCGGCTCAGGTCCTCGGCTTCTGTGTGCTCTGTGCCCTCAGCCTGGAGGGCTCTGGCCCATCCACCTGGTCTCTCTTACTCTTTCGTGTAGGTCCAACCTTTCCTGCCAGGGTGGCTGGCTGAACCGAGCCGTGTCAGAAAGGACATCACTGAAGGCCTGGTTCCCATCGAGGACATCCCCGAGGTCCACCCTGACCTGCAGAAGCAGCTGCGGGCACAGGGCATCTCATCCTATTTCCCAGGTGCCCGGCCCCGGGCAGGTGGATCGGGGGAGGGCACCTCCTGGAGCAGCCTCAGGCGGGCTGGGCATGACCCCGGTTCGGGAGCCCCCGCCACGTCTGGGGCCTTGGGCCCTGGTGCCATCCTCCAGGGAGGGGTTCCCAGGCCTCCAGCAACACAGCCAGAGGTCACAGCCAGGAAAGTCGCTGATCCTGGCACAGGCGGGACTTGTCTCTCGCCCTTCCTGGTCCAGTCCAGGCCGCCGTGATTCCGGCCCTCCTGGAGAGCGCAGCCAGCGGGTTTCTGGTGGGCAGAGGTGGCTACTGGCCCAGCGACCTCTGTGTTTCTGCCCCAACGGGCAGTGGGAAGACGCTGGCCTTTGTCATCCCTGTGGTTCAGGTGCGTGTCAGGGTCCCCACCCCTGCGGCAGGGGCTTGGCGGGCGGGGAGCCGGCATCGCTGACACGGCCGCCTCCCCCTGCAGGCCCTGCTGCAGCGAGTGGTGTGCCACGTCCGCGCCCTGGTCGTGCTGCCCACCAAGGAGCTGGCCCAGCAGGTAGGTGAGCCCTGCGCCATGGCCTCAGCTGCCGCGCTGGGCCCCCGGTGACCCACACCAGGCTGGAGTCCTCTCTGCAGCGGAGGGAACAACAGATGCCCCCAGGCCAGTGACAGACTCCTTCCTCCAGGTGAGCAAAGTGTTCAACATCTACACAGACGCCACACCTCTGCGAGTTGCCCTGGTTACGGGACAGAAGACACTGGCCAAGGAGCAGGAGAGCCTCGTCCAGAAGACGTAGGATCCGTGGGGCAGTGGGCACTTGGGGAGGGTCCCTGCTCGGGTGCACGGAGGCGCACGCAGCCGCTGTGTGAGCAGCCGCCCACGCTGCCGTCTGCCGGTTCCCGGTGTCCGGTGTGGGGGCGGGGTTGGTGCCCTGGGAGGGGAGGCAGGCGGCATCTTGCTGTCAGAAGGCCCCGGACAGACCTTTCTGTCGAACCACGCTGTGGTTACAGAGCAGATGGCTACCGCTGCCTGGCTGACATCGTGGTGGCCACTCCTGGTCGCCTGGTGGACCACATCGACAAGACCCCGGGATTCAGCCTCCAGCAGCTCCGCTTCCTGGTAGGTGCCCGTCCCTGAGCCTGGGCTGGGAGCGAAGGGCTGACCTTGGCCGGAGCCTCCCACCACCGGGCTTCCCACCCCCAGGTCGTGGACGAGGCCGACCGGATGATAGACAGCATGCACCAGTCCTGGCTGCCCCGGGTGGTGGCCACCGCCTTCCAGAGCGCGGGCCCCAGGGAGCCCTGTGCCCTGCTCCAGAGGAGGCAGCTCCAGGCCGAGACCGCCGCCAGGTACCCAGCATGGCGCTCAGGAGCTGGCCCTGGGCGGAGACTGCTCTGCACCCCTCTCCTGCTGCTCTGGGAGGAGGCGGGAGTGAGTTCCTCATGTCGGACCATGTACGGGTCGGACACCCCACCCTGGCTGGTGCCGGCTCCTCGTGTGCACTGAGCCACCGTGGGGAAGCCCGTCCTGAGAGCTCAAGAGGGCGCAGATGGCTCCTTCCTGTGCTCCCCACACCCCTCTCTCCTAGCACCTGCTGTCCGCAGATGCCCCTGCAGAAGCTGCTTTTCTCAGCGACTCTGACCCAGAACCCCGAAAAGCTGCAGCAGCTGGGCCTCCACCGGCCCCGGCTTTTCTCCACCGGTGCGGCACACAGGGGCCCCGACGACGGGGACGTGGGAGGGAAGTATGCCTTCCCCGTGGGGCTCACGGTGAGTGGGGCGCGTGCGGGGCAGGGTGGCACCCGGGCGCCGGGGCTCCCGCCAACCCCTGGGTCTCCCGCAGCACCACTACGTGCCCTGCAGCCTCGGCGCCAAGCCGCTGCTCGTGCTGCACCTGGTCCTGGAGAGGAGCCGCTCCAGGGTCCTCTGCTTCACCAACTCCCGGGAGAACTCGCACAGGTGAGGGCCGGCGCTCGGCTGCGGGGGCCTGGCCCCGGCACCCCTGGGCTGCAGCCGTGTTTCTGCCCAGGCTCTTCCTGCTGGTGCAGGCGTTCGGGGGCGTGAACGCGGCTGAATTCTCCTCCCGCTGCGGGCCTGGCCAGAGGAGGACGATCTTGAAGCAGTTTGAACAGGGAAAGATCCGACTGTGAGTGCCTGGGCAGGGCCTGGGGCTCTGGAGCGGGGCGTTCACTCCGGGCGTCTGCCGGGGCCCCTCCGCAGGGCCCTTCCTTCGGGAGATGGGGCTCCTGTGCCCCCAGCGCCACCCCCACAGGGCCGGGTGCTGGCATGGGTGTCCCTGCCCCTGGCGTGGTGGCCCACAGCGCTGTGTGTCCAACAGCCTCATCAGCACAGACGCCACCGCCCGCGGCATCGACGTGCGGGGTGTGGAGCTGGTGGTCAACTACGATGCCCCCCAGTACCTGAGGACCTACGTGCACCGGTGAGGCCCGTCGCATGGGGCTGTGGTGGGGTCGGCCTGGAGAGAGACCCCCTGTCGGGCCCCTGGAGGTCAGAGGCTGCTGCCTGGAACGGCGTGTTTGGTTTCAGGGTTGGGAGAACAGCCCGAGCTGGGAACTCCGGACAGGCCTTCACGCTGCTGCTCAAGGTGCAGGTGAGGCCGAGAGGGTTGTGGCTTCTGCCGCCTGGGTGCCACGGGGCTGCCTGGGACCCCTTCCCACACGTGGGCTTCCCTCCAGGAGCGGAGGTTCCTCCAGATGCTGACGGAAGGTGGGGTGCCCGCGCTGGAGCGGCACGAGCTCCCCAGTGAGCTGCTGCAGCCCCTGGTCCCTCGCTACGAGGAGGCCTTGTCCCAGCTGGAGAGGACGGTCAAGGTGAGGCTGTGCGGCTCGGGTGGTCTCGTGACTCCAGCCTCGGGGGCGTGCGGAGGCTGTCGCACCGTGGGGAGGGGAAGGGAAGGGTGGAGACGCGTTCGTCCTGGAGCTCTGGGGGTGGAGGAGTGCGTGAGGCTGGTGTGGGGAAGGTGCTGAGCCCGCCATCCTCCCCCAGGAGGAGCGGAAGCTGAAGGCGGCCTAGGCTGGGGCTCGAAGGCCCAGAGGGACCGACCCGGGACAGCAGTTGCTGCGTTTACCCTCCCTCCACAAGAACCTCAAGCAGTGGGCGCCATACGTGAGAGAAGACAGGATGGACGGAACAGCAGCCCCAGAGACGTGGTGAGCACGGTCCCGTCTTCCCCGCGTCCCTCCACGGTGCCGTCGCTGTGCCAGGCACAGTCCTGCTTCCCGAGCTGACACTGAGACTCCGGGACACCCTTTTGTGGCCCGTGTCATCAACCCAGGGAGGTGTTGCCCTCGTTACGGGTGTCACAGACCACAGAAGGTGGCTGTGTAGTCAACGTTTTACCTTAGGAGCCACCACCTCTGTAAACTCACAGCAGAAGTTTTCATCGCAAATACGATGGAAAACACGTTGGAAACCTTGATCACTGTGGGAAGGTTTTGTTCTGAAAGTTTTATAAAAAATAGGCATGAACTGTGATTCTTTTCTGTGGACATACTTATCCATTGCAGTAAAATAACGAAAACACACGTTCTTGCCACAGATCTGCCTGGAGTACCTGTGAGCGTCACCTCCCAGCCGCAGGCTGAGGAAACAGAACAGGTACCACGAGGGCAGGAGGAAATGCTGATGGGAAAGTACACGAGCTAAAAGTCCCAAACTAAACAAGTAGAAACACAGTAGTCCCATACAAAAGGAGCTTCTGTTTTGTGTAAGCTGCACACAGCACGCCCTAGGCGTGCTGGAATATTGCCGCAGGCCTCCCGCCCGGGCAGGTCCAACTCTGGGGCCCGCACTTCCCACCTCCGCCCAGCGGGCTTGGGCCTCACGGGGGTGGGGAGGGGGCTGAGTCTGGGCCCTGGGCTGCTGGCTCCGGGCCTGCCCAGGGTCCAACACCCCTGGGGCTTGCATCTGGGAGGGGACAGTCACGACCTGCTGCTGCAGTAACTTGGGCGGAGCCACCAGGGCTGTAGGAAGCGCCTGAGCTTGCCATCGGCCAGCCATGATCTGACACGTCCCCTGCGGCTGTGCCTGGACCTGTGTGTTCGAGAGGTGACAGATGGGGTTAGTGTTGAAACAGCGGGACCTACTGCTTTCATTTTCCCAAGTGAGGACAGACCTCGGGCTACAGACGGTTGGCAAAATTGGAGACCCGGCCTTTGCGCAGCTTGCGCTTGGGGTTCCCAGTATGTCCATTTTCTCTGGTTTATGGGAAAGCAACGTGCCTGGAATTACCAAAATTCTGTTTATGAAACACAAACAGCCCCCACTGACCAGGCCTAGTTTTTGGTCACGAAAAATGCAGCTGATTAGAACCGACCTGCAAAAAAGGGTGGCGTGAGGCTTCTCAGACTCCCCAGCAAGACAACCACAACTGGCAAAAAGTATCAGAAAATCAGCCACTGAGGTCTGTGGGAATTGTCCGAAGGGCCAAAGCAAATGGAAAAACATTTGTTCAGGAAAATCTGCGTCTGCTGTGTTTGAGCCATGCGCGTCCCCCAGCTCAGCACCACCCAGGCTGAGACGCTCCGCCCCACTCGTCAGGGACGCCCCGACAGACAGACGGGGGTGAGGACGTGGGAGGGGGACACTGCTGGGTGGGGCCGCCGTGGACGACAGTGGAGGTTCCTCCGCGGGTCAAACAGCATCACCTGGGACCTGGCAGGTCCACTCCTGGGTGTAACCGAGAGACATGAACACCTGTGTCCACACAAGGACCTGTACACACAGGTCACAGCCCTGGTCACTGCAGCCAACAGCAGAAGCGTCCACAGGTCCTTGAGCTGAGGGACGGGTAGCAAACGGGAACCCACCCAACCAGGCAGAGCAAGGCACGACACAGCTACGTGGGTGACCCTTGAACCCACCACGCTGAGTGGGAGCCAGCCCCAGAGGCCACTCTTCTGTGACTCCATTTATACACAGTGTCCAGAGCAGGCCAGGGTGACCAGCCACGAGGACGCAATTCCTCCTAGAGAGAGTGGAAATGGTCTAAACTGGTGATGGCCGCCCAACTCTGTAAACGTTTTACTGAAAACCACTGAACTGCACACTGTAAATGGGTAAATTGCCTGGTATGAGAATCACAGCTCAGTAAAGTGCTTTGTTTAAAAAAAGGCAAAAGTCCACGTGTGGTGGCTCAACGCCTGTGATCCCAGCACTTCGGGAGGCCGAGGTGGGAGGATCACTAGATGCCAGGGGTTGGAGACCCTCCTGAGCAACATAGCGAGGCCCCTCTCTACAACAAAAAAAATATTTAGAATCAGCTAGGCATGGTAATGGCGCCTGTAGTCCCAGCTGCTCAGGACGCTGAGGCAGGAGGATCGCTGGGGCCCAGGAGTCTGGGGTTGCAGTGAGCTGTGATCTCACCACCGCACTCCAGCCCAGGTCACAGAGCAAGATCCTATCTCCAAAAAAACATAAATGGCAACAACAAAAAGAGGTAAAAGATGCTCGTCACTAACTGTCAGAGAAAAGCAGTGAGCGGCACATGGCCTCACTGAGCTGTGCTGGTTGATGGAAACCGGGTTGCCGGGCCTGGGCTGGCCTTTGTGCGGTTCAGAACGGTGCCCGGGAACAGGGTGGCCCTGACTAAAGATGTGCGGCTGAACCTTTGCTTTCAAATAAATGCGGCAGAGCACAAAGATCACCAGTTACTGCGTACCGACGATGGCTGGATGCTGCTGGGTGCAGACGCGACGCGGGCCCTGGACTGACCACGACGCAGTGGGGGGGCTGCCGCTGCCGCCACAAGGCCCTGGAGGGCTGCTCTGTGCAGCAGTCCTCCCAGCGGGGTGCAGGAGAGGTTTAGGGGATGGGTGGAAAGAAGTGGTTTGCCAAGACCCCCCAGAAAGGGCGCTGAGCGGGGAGGCGCGGCCGAGGGGTGTGAGGCGCAGGGCGCCAGCGTCACGTCTTCCGTTGTTACGGGCGTTAGGGTCACTCACCTGCTGGGCAGTGGCTGCCACCTGCTGAAGGTTCTCTGCAGGCATTTGCTTCTGAGCCGCCTGAGGGGTCTTGGCCACCTGCGCGAAACACAAAGAGAGGCCGTTGCCCCGCGGCACGACACCCCCTCCCCTGGCTCCTGGGGGTAGGGGGTCTCCAGTAGAAAAGGACGGCAGGTGCGTCTGCCACCCGCCGTGGGGCAAGGACAGCGGCCCTACCTGCATCTGGCCCTGCACTTGCTGGGTCGCCGGGACCTTGGGAGCCTGAGACACGGGAACGTCACAAATGGGGTCTTTGTGCTGGGCTGAGTGCACCCCACTTTTTGCTGTTGGCTGGTCTGCTGCTGGGTCTGAGTAGCGACTTGCTGGGTATTTACCTGTAAAACAAAGAGACGGACCTTGAGAAACGGGGTGCAGACCGCCGAACCCCCGGGGGCCGGCAGGGCCCGTTCTGGGACCCGGGAGATTCCAAGCTCAGTCGCAGCTCAGATCTCAAGTTTGCCCTTCAAGGAACTTAACGGTGTGGCCAGGAGGGCAGGCCCCGTCCGGCCCGTTGGAAGGTCGCGTGCTTCCCGTCAGCCTGGCCGGTGTCCCCGGGTAGAGGCAAACTCTGGGGCAGTCTGCAACATGCCCTCAGCCAGGCGTCACCAGGCACAGTCCCAGCAAGAGACACCCGTTCACGGCTGGCGGGAAGAGCTGCGTCCGTTCCCATCCAGTCGGGCAGCCGAGGGCGTCTCTCGGGGCGGCAGGCAGCCCAGCGCAGGCACAGCCAGCAACACTGGCCGCACCTGATGCCCGACGACGGCGGTTCCCCAAGACTCTGGTGTTGAACAAGAGGGAGGCACGACCGCGCTGGACACACGGCTTTGCACGCCCAGACCGCAGGAGCGGGGGACGGCCAAGCCTCCAGGGATGCCCTGAATGGCTGCAGCAGACCGACCAGGCACAGGGAGCTCCCTGGCCCGAGGGAGCACAAGCGGGAGCGGCAGGGCGCAGGGCTGCCTCTCAGACCGTTCAAAAGCGCGGTCTGCGTCGGGTGGGGAAGGAGAGGAAACAGCCCTGCAGGTGGCAAAGGTGCTGGGACACCCAAGGACCCTGGACCCGAGAAGGCGCCTCCAGGCTGCCCCCGACCAGTCACAACGCCAGGGCAGGCAGCGGGCGCCGGCCCACGAACCCAGCTCTCCCCACACCTCCCGCCCCAGCCGGCGTCGTTGCTGGCCTTGGCCTGACGTCTCTGGGCCGGCTAGTTGGCCTCCGTGGTGGACACCTCGGCCCCGGCCAGGCTGTTAGCTGAGGCACAGAGAGGTCAGCCTGGACCCCCAGCAAACACCCACAAGGCAGCCTCATGGCCGGCTGTGCCCTTGTCCCCTCAACGCTCCTGCTCGCGGCAGCACCAGATCCTGCCCCCAGAAAAGCCCAGGTGCGCAGGGACTGCCACAGGAGGGTGTCCTGGGGGTGGCTGCTTTGGGGGCCCCGGCACTGGGTGAGCAGCTCCCCCAGACCCTCAGCTGGAGGTGCAAACCCCGAGCCGCCCTCCCCGGCTCAGAGGCCCTAACCCTGAGGGGCTCCGCGTGGGAGACTCTGCCCCAAGCAGAAATGACGGGAAAGGTGTCAGTGGCGCCGCCTGGTGGCTGAGCGGTGGTAACAGGAAGGTGGGCCTGGTCTCGTCCTGCAGGTTCATCCACGGTCTTGTACGTTTTACCTCGGATTTTTCAATCTGGCATTTTTAGATGTTTTGTTGGATAATGTTTTCAGGGTCCCCAATATTACCCAAAACAGGAGTCTTTGTCCCCCAGAGAGCAAGTGCACGCAGGGACGGCTGGGCCACCTTCTCAGTCACTGAGCCACGTGCCCCTTCAGTTCTGCTCGCACCGCTGCCCCGTCAGGAAGGGGACGAGCCCGGCCCTGCGGCCTGGACCTCTGGGAGGCAGAGCAGACGCCGGCTCGCTCACCTTCTCGCTCACCTGCTGCGCGGCGGGCCCGGGGCGGCCGGGAGCGGCGCCGCTTTCCGCTGCTGCTGGTGTTTGAGTTTTAGGAGCTGCTGCACAACCTCGGTCTGTCCTCCTGTGGTGACGGGAAAGGGGCGGATCACGGACACACGAGACAGCCCCGACCCCGAATGGCCGGGCTGCTCGGAAAGTAAACAGCCCAGCAAGGACCTGGCGCGCAGGGAACGCCTGCGGCTGGAGAGACACGTGCGCACACTGCGCCTCCGGAGACGCAGACAGGCGCCGCTCGCTCAGGGGCGCCGGGCTCCACGCCGCTGCTTCGCGGAGGGCGGCAGGTGAGGAACGGGGTTCCACTGGGGGAGTTGTTCCGAGTCTCCTGAGTCAGACCCGGCCAAGTACCTGCCGCTTTCTGTGGCTGCCCCGTCGCGACGCTAATCCCCGCCACGCTGACGGGAAGTGCCGTGACCGCGGCTGAAGACACCACGGCGGCCCGGACGGAGACCACCGGGGGCTTAGCCAGAGCAGCCTGGGCCCCGACACCTGTCCCGGGCCTTGCAGCTGGGAGGCAGACACTCGAGTCTGAGTAAGAAGAAACGAGGACACGTGAGCTCTGCGGTGTCGCGTGGCGTGATCCTTCCTTAGCGGTTAGAACAGTCAAACCGCCTCGGATACTAAAACCCACCATGAAGGAAAACTTACGAGCCGGGCCACCTGCAGGTTGGCCAGAGTGGTGCCCGGGGACGCGACTGCGGTGAGCTGGGGGCTCTGCTGCTGCGGGGGCTGCGGGGGCAGCTGCAGTTTCTGCTTCTGGAGTCTAATCAAGTGCTCCTAAAGAGACAGACAGCACCCGTTTCTCTTCTTAGTTGGCAAAGGCATTTACACAAACCTGGGAGTTTACATCTTCATTCATGCTTTTAAACAGGCTGTCAAAGACAGACACCTGGCTGCACAGGGGCTCACACTGTAATTCCCGCACTTCGGGAGGCTGAGGCTGGAGGATCACTGTGGCCAGGAGTTCAAGACCAGCCTGGGCAACATAGTAAGACCCCGTCTCTACAAAAGACTTTAAAAATTAGCCAGGCATGGTGGCCCGTGCCTACGGTGCCGGCAACTTGGGAGGCTGAGGCAGGAGGGTCGACTGAGCCCAGGAGTCTGAGGCTGCAGTGAGCTGTGAAGACACCACGGCAGTCCAGCCTGGGCGACACAGTGAGACCCTGTCTCTAGAAAAAATGCATATATATACATCTAATCAGACACAGACGTCAGCCAGATGTTTTAGACGCCCTCATGACGGGCTTGTTCAGCAGCCGCGCGAGTCTTAGTGACGCCCTGTGACAGGCTCACCCGGAGCCTGCAGCTGGGCGCCCTGGACCCACTGGCCCCTCTGCTTGGAAGGCGCAGGCTGGACGCAGCCGCCGCCCTGCTGAAGGGGCCTCCGCGGCGCCATCCCGCACACAGGCTCCCACGTGCCTCACAGCGCAGCCAGGACGCCATCCTCGGGACTCCTGTTCGGGGCAGCCCTCGGCTGCCTCTGGGGACGGGGATCTGGGGAGGGCTCCTGCCATCCTCCCTGGGCGACGAGTCCTCCCCGGCCCCCACCCACGCCTCCGAGGCCTCACGTGCGTCTCCTGCCACCCTGCCAGCACGCGTCCTGCTCCCCCTCCCCCTCCCTAGAACCATCCAGAATTCTGCTTGCCCTGCAGACTCAGTTCTCACCACGGCCATTCTCCACGGGCCAGACACACCTTTCCTGTGCTCCCTAATGCTGACCATGGGGACTCAGCGCCGGGGCACGTGGCAACCCCCGTTCCGAGCAGGTGACTGAAATGGGTGGGCGGGCGGCTGAGTGGGTGGACATACTTTCACCAATTCTTTCAACATGAGAATAACTTTGACAACAGCTATAGGAACAAAACAAACTGACATAAGTTTAAAACTCACGATAAATAAATAATGAAATCTTACTCCTAAATGAAGTGATTCATTTGTATCGGGCTCAGAAAATGGCCTTCAAAAGCATATTTCATCTAGAAATGCCCTGTTTTGTATCAAAATCTTATGCATAGCCTAATATAGGAAGCAAATGAAGGCAGAGCTGCTGCGGTTCAAGTGGGTCCCGAACCCACAACAGCCTCCGAATCGTCCTTGAGAGCTGAGCTTGAGTCAGAGTGAGACGTCCCCGTGCTCGGGCTTCAGCCCACACACAGATTCTGGTAACAGCATCGGGCCAGCAGGGGGGAGATGGTGCCAAGCAGAGCACAACCTCAGGGGACACAGCAGACAATGCCCCGCACCACCTCAGGGGACACAGCAGATAATGCCCCGCACCACCTCAGGGGCACAGCAGACAGTGGCCCCTCTGACCACTACAGCAGTGGTACCCAGAAAGCCAAGCGCTGGCTCAGGTCTCGCAGCAGCTGCTCAGCAAGGACGTGTCGTGACGAGAGAAACCACACTGTCTGCTAGCTGGGGGCCATCTCGGCCCACGTGACACAGGATTATGAAGCCTTCACGGTCTTTGAACATTTTGAAACCACCAGGATAACTCTCACGGGTTTTTACCAGCGCCATTTATATGATGTCACAGTTTGTTGTCCTGACCTGTGACAGGTTCCCTACAGCTTTCATCGGGCCTGGAGATGGGGCTCGAGTCTGGCCCTGGACGTGCGGAACTTGCATCTGAGCCGCTTGCTGCTGCCGCCGCCGCCGGAGCAACTGGAGGGGGCGGAGCTGTGCCCCTGCCGCTGCTGCGAGTGGGAAAGAGGGAGACAGACGGACAGACAGACACCAAGACGCAGGGTTTGACAGTCCCTCCAACATGTCTCCATGGGAAAATAAATTCACTAGTTTACAGGGAAAATTCTAGATGATGCTACAAGGTTCCTTCTTCAACAAAGTCAGGCTTGAAGTTTGAGTTATCAGAGATAGAGTTTTAAATAATTAAACTGGTATCTATAAGAAATACTGGTTCAAACTGAAAGAGATTTTGCTAAGCAGAAAAAGAAAGTTATTTTCAGATTTCCTGGTGGTTTCAACCATTAAAAATTACTGCATTCTGGGTTAATGGGTGAACCTTACTCAGAATCCTAACGACAGGCAAATCTAAGAAGGCCCACAACACAGAACACCACCGCTGTTTCGTGAGCTCCTGCATGGCTCTAGCTGTCACTCTCACGGCAGAGGGCTGGGAAAGCGCAAACAGCCGGCTGCCCGCCACCCGCGGTACGTGCTGGGGAAGCGAGTCCAGACGCCAGCGCACACGGGGCTCGGGCCGTGGGCTCCTCTGGGTGACTGGGTGCTCGCCACACACCCGAGAACACCCTAAAAGCCACGCTTTACCGCATCTCTGGGTCACCCGCCAGTTACGGCAGGGCTCAGATGGGCAGGGATGTGACAAGTTAACTGCATTGTTTAGAAAGACAAAAGAGAGCGACCGGCAATGCTGTCCGCGCCCCGAGAAAAGAAAAAATGGGACAGAATCTGTATAAATTTAAGAACTGAGTCTGCTCCTAGTCCCTGGGCGTTTTCCGAGTCAGACATTACTAGAGGGGGTCTGCTGGTGCCGTTTGCGCCCCCTCCGCATGAATACGGGGGGCAGCTTCGCCTCCGGGATGGGGCTGGCCTCCTATGTCAGACACATGACCGCGTCGATGCAGATGTCGCTGTCGTCCTGGGGAGGGGGCGTGGGTGGTGTCCAGAGCTGCGAAGTGAGAATGTATCACAGGCGTGAACAAGGCCAATGTCACTGTCGTCACGGAACCAGGCGGCTGACTTCAAAGGCTGACAGCGCCGCGTGTCCACGGCGTGTGCAGAGGTGGTGCTCCTACACTGTCCGCGAGGACCCAGTTACACACGTGCCCCACCAGCCGAGAAGCTCCCTCCCAGGTGTGAGCCCAGGAGGGGTGGAGACACGCATCCGATCAGAGACCACGTGGAAACCTCACGACAGCGTCGTCCGTGCTGGCAAAAGGGGGAACCACCGCCCCCCCATCACTGGGGGTCGGAGAAACTGCCCCCCGGTGCATCCACCTGGTGGGCATGGCCAGCACAGACAGGGCCACGCTGAGCCCCTCGGCCTGGAGGAGTGGCTGAGTCAGCGTGCAGAGGGCAGCTGGGTGCCCGTCTGCGACAGGAAAGCAGCCCGTGGCACCTGGGCAGGCGCAGGGTTCCCCGGAAATGGGGCCACGGTGGGAGCCCCCGTGGGAACGGCCGCGTTGTGAGCAGGCATCCCGTTACACTGCCAGGCTGGGTGCCCGTGAAACAGTGCCTTGGCCACGTAAGCATCTGTGGCGCTGCCGAGACGCCTCAACCCACCTCTATCGCGACGGGGCAGCGCCTGCACCGGACAGGCTGTGAGCAGACGCCGGAGGGCAGGGAGACGGCGGAGAAGGAACGGAACTGAGTTCATGTGAAAATGTCGTCTCTTACGGGCATGACTTCAGTCCGTCCGTCTGCACCTTCACACACACATTCCTGCTTGAAGAGTTAAAAAGACAGCCTTTTACCCACAGGCGTCTGCGGGCAACGTTCACTATGTTCCGAGACGCCGGCTGTGGCGCCGGCTGTGTGCACAGCCACGGCTGCGGGAGCCCAGCCCACCCTCCCCGCCGCGAGGGCACCTCAGCCTCTGCCACCAGGGACGGCTCCCGAGAAGCCCATTCTGGGGCTTTCCTGAGAAGTGTGTGCATTTATTACGAGCACGTTAATGAGAACTCATTTCCTGAGGTTCACTAGATTTATAAAGAAGATTCACCTTCACGAACGTTTGTTATGAAAGAATATTTTAAGTGGTGCTTTCCTGGGTTGTGGCTAAGCAGTCACTCAAGACAGCAGTAAAAGTCGGCCTAGAACCTCGATTTCCTACGCGTCCCCCTGGTTTCCTGACACAGCCAGCTCAGGGCTGTATGAACACGGCTCTGCACTGAACACAGGCCCTGACCTTCCCGCCCGCTGGGCTGCATCCTGTGCTGTGACTCAGTAGCAGATGTCCCCTCCCCACACGGCAGGTGGGCAGGACACCCACCCTGTCGTAGGCGTCTTCCCGCGTGTAGCTCAGCAGCTCCTCCCCCTCGAGCAGTGCGCTTTTCGGGCCGCCCTCCGCTTCCCGCACGTCCCGGAGCTCCCACATGACCCTCTCGCCTTTCATGTCCTCCTTTCAGACACGAGGACACCAAAGATTTCTAAGCATCTCTCAACTGGAAGTTTTAATTAGTGAATATTCAAATAGTTGTTCATTCCAACCCTCTAAGAACCACAGAGTTTTACAGCCAGGGAGGAACTCTCAGCAGTCTACGTGGCACCCTCATCCTAACTTCATCTCAGAATTCTTTTTCACAACTTTTCTCCACGGTCAATAGCAAACTACTAAGATATGACTGCAAAATAATGAGATACATAAACTTTATATGTTTCCACCATTTCCTCCAAAACCTAGAATCCAAAATAGATAACGCAGTCCTTAAATAACTGAGAACCCGTATAAACTCCAGCAATACATGCGCACTGTTAGTATTGTGATGACTCCTAAGTAATTCTTAGCTGTGGTCGATGCATTAGCTCAACGATCATCCCAACTCTTGAACAAGCCACAAACTGTGCGATCTCGTCACAAAAGTAAAAGCAATTCCCGCCACTCGCTACTTGTGCGTTACTGCGACCACTCACGAACTCCAGCGAAAACGTAGCTTGTGGTTCGCATACAGCCGGCGTTCTGACACTTTTGTGCCTGAAGAAGCACTTCTAGAGGTTTGACGATGATTCATAACAAAGTCCTACCTCTGTAAGTCTCGGTCCACTTTCGCTGCCGGAAATGTGGAAAAGTTCCAAGTAATTCAATGCATATTTCTCGATAGGAGTGAGCTATTTAAGAAACTATTTTGAAATTAAATTACTATAGGAGACTCTAAAAGTTTTAATTTAAGCAAAAGTCATCACACTTTGAAACAGAAGCATTATTTCTCTGAACAACAGGACTGTCTCGGAAGTGGGCCTGGACGGTGTGTGGTGGGAAGTCTTGCGCTGAGCCATTCTGTGCCACTTAAATTTGCTTTTGTGATGTGCTAATTTATTTTTTTCTAAGAAACGGACGTTCTGCTTTTACTTGTCAACTCTCCTAGGTGAGACTGTGAGTTGGGAAACCGCTTTTACCAGCCCAGCCTCTGCCTTCTAGCGAGCTGCCTCCTGCCCGTGCGGCTGCCGCCCGGCTCACCCCGCAAGGGCGGCACCAACGGGCCGTCCCTCCCCCGCTCCGCCTTCCTCTGCTGGACCGTGAAGCCTCTTTGCTCATCGTCATGCCCTGTGTCCAGAGCATTTACTGACACGGTAGGTGGTAGCAAAACGAGCCACACGATCGAGGAATGTACACATAACGAGCATCTAACTCAAACGTTCCGGCAAATGTGATTTGCTCATTGCCCCCTCGAGGGTCGTCACTCTCACAGTCCTCACTGGGTAACGTGCAGACAAGAGGAAAGCAGGCACTGATACATGCTTGATCGGCCACTGCCAACAGCTCGTCCAGCTGGGAAGGCTCTGCCCGGGAACCCAGCGCCGCGGCGGCCGGCTCCACACCCAGGGCCGCCTCCGCGGGGGCGGCCGGCTCAGCCTCATCCTCCTGCTTGATGCTGTTCCAGGCCTTGCACGACAGAGATTTTTTTAAGGTGGTGAACCATTTATAAACCGAGACTGAAGTCTACAGCCCAACCTCAAAGTCGCACCTCAAATTTATCACCCAAGTGAGAAAAATTTGATTTGCTTTGGGAAACTTCCCTTTCTAAGACTGTTGCTACTAAACAGTACAAAGGCCGTCAGATTCGGTCACACTGCAGTGCGGGGAGATATTTGTGCAACTGAGATTAAATACTAGGCTGACGAATAATGAATGTTTCATCACGTTCTTTGAGATGCAATTAAAACTCAGTATGTGTCACTCAGTGCATCCATATCAATGAAGAAAGAGCACCCTGGCAGAGCGCAGTTGTTCTAAACGGTCTTTAGTACACTGACGTGCCCATTAAGAAAATCATATCTCAGCTTAATCTGAAAACATAAACAGTAAAAGTCAAAAAACCTCATTCTGAAATTCCATTACTTGGAGTCAAAAATACTCCAGTAAGAGGAACACAAAGCTGTTGCCATTTTATAGTGAAAAGCGAGCTTTTGAGGGTGCAGAGAAGCAGACAACAGGACAGAAACGGCGTTTGAAAGATCCCACCGATAAACCACCTCAGTGTCCAGCAGTGCCCCCGCGCGTCTTCTCACCTCGATGAAGGGTTTTGCGACCTTGGGTGCAATCGCGCCTGCCGCAGGCGGCCCCTGAGACAGCGCAACAAAGTCCTCGGCTCTGACTCTGGGGCCAGAGTCATCCATGGGAGGGTGGACCTCGAAGAGTTCCTGAATAGTTTGCTGAGAAGGAAAAATGGGAAATAGAATATAGCACCAGGACGAATTTTATTTGCGATGAAACATATGTAGGGAGATAGTCTCTTTAAAATCCTTTAAGATGAAGAAACGAGGTGTGTTTTCCTACGTGGGAGCACCCTTGCGCACACACTAGTGCGTTCACTTGCCCTCCCTAAGATGCATCATTTAACTTCTGCTCTAAAAGAAAAAACCCATGGTTTGATCATATAGTAAACAAGGGGAGGGAACATTAGGGGAAAACTCTCCCTACAGGAGGTGGCGTGAACACCTGAACCAGCTGTCCCGAGTAGCCTCACGCTGCGCCCCAAGCCACGTGTGATCACCTGCGTCAGGGATGCCATGGTGTAGTCGCTCCCCTGGGCGGCCACCTCTCGGATCAGGTCCTTGGTGCCGCTGTTCAGGAGCTTTTCCTCCACGGAGTTGCCACTCACCAGCCTGGAAAACACCAGGCAAATAAACCTTAGTGTCTTCACGTCAACAAAGCATTTTAAACTCAGAACCCAGGGTGTTGGCAGCTACTGCTGGACAAAGTTTACACATTAGGATGTGCAGAAGTGTAGCAGATGTGATTTGAATCAGACTTTAAGGAAAAAAAGGAAGATGGCAGACGAGAAGAGCCACCAGTCAGAGTGTCTCTGCAAAAAAGACCAATTTTAGAAGAAAGTGAAAAAAATAAACTAACAGAAAAACATAGATCGGGTGAGGGTCAGAAGGAAGGGTGCCTGAAACTACAGGAGACTCCACGGGAAGACATTTCGGAGGAGAACTGGAAGGAGAAAGGTCCCGAGAGGCTTGGAGACCAGCGACAAGGGTAGGTGGAGCGGTTAACTTCCCCCTCCCTTGCATCTCGGACTGCTGGTGGCTCCTGAGCGGCTGGAGAGACCTGCCGACACCAGCCCAGAGACGGCTGCCGCCAGTGAGCGGTGGCCTCTCGCGGACACGGCGCCGGGTTCCCCGCCCCCGCGGGGGGGGGGGGGGGGGGGGGGGGGGGGGGGGGGGGGGGGGGGGGGGGGGGGGGGGGGGGGGGGGGGGGGGGGGGGGGGGGGG
>CAUYSK010014579.1:0-32702 GCA_963575035.1 Avahi laniger | reverse complement strand
CCCTAAGTCATGTATAACATGCTCAAGTTACAGAAAGATGGAGGCTGGGGAAGGTGTTAGAGTTGAGGTAGCAGGGGTACACGTGGGCCAGATCTTGATGGGCCCTATAGGCAGAGTAAGGAGTTTGATTTTATTCCAAGTACAATATAAAACCATTAGAGCATTTTACTCAAGAAATGATAGGGTCTGATTTGATTTTTTAGAAGATCACATTGGTATGAGAAAAGATTGTGGGGCAGAAGAATGGGAGACAGAGGTGAATATAAAAGCAATTATACCAGGCTAGGCAACACAGCGAGACCCTGCTTCTAAAAAAAAAAAAAATTTTTTTCTAATTAGCTGGGTGTGTTTGCACAGCCCTGTACTCCCAGCTACTTGAGAGGCTGAGGTGGGAGGATTGTGTAAGCTCAAGAGTTCAAAGTTACAGTGAGCTATGATCAGGCCACTACATTCCAGCCTGGGTGACAGCAAAAGACCAACTCTTAAAAAAAAAAAAATTGACACTTGATTTGCATAATTTCCTGCCAAAGAATGAAAGCTTCAAAGGCAAAAAATATAATTTTAAAAGTACTCTTGGTTAAAGGACATTCTTATGAGTAAATTTTGGGGGGAAACAAAGGCAGAGTGAAACAAAAGGCCTTGGGAAATGATTGCTTGCCTGTGGGTCTCTATTGTTTGTTTGGCCCAAGGAAACAAATTTGGGTTAACATTTTTATGGATTATGAGTAAAGATGCTCTAGCACCAAAATTCTAACACTTCCACTTCCCCTCACTCTGATCATAGCTAAATATGGAAAACTGTATGCTTAGTGGCTTTTTCTTCTTTCCTGTGATGATCTGGTAGTGGTATGGAAGATGTATACATAAGGGGCTTACTCCTTATTGAATATATAAATATTGGACAGGAAGAAGTTAAGGCAGCTGTCCTGTGATTTATTTATATCCCATTACTGAGGATGGAGGTGGGGGCTAGAGATGCTCTGGAGAAAGAAAGGAGGTAGGTGACCTGATACTGTAAACATGTTGATAACTGGATCTCCTGGCAAATGTACTGTGTTATTGGCGAGGAGGAGAGTCCCTATCTATGAAATGCTTTTTGCAGGATATCCCTACTTTAGAATTACTTATGGTGAATCTATAGAGTTAAGGAGCACAACTTACTGAAAAACATCACGAAAGCTATTAGCTATTATATATGACCGTAAAATTGAGATGTTTCATTACAGAGAGCATATATGTTTTATATGGGAAGAAAGGACCTGGGAGCTTCCCCCAGTGTCTAAGACCTCTCCCTCCTTGCCTGTTCCTGTTGATTGGTTGTATTCCTGAAATTATTAGTAAATCTTGATGCTAGCTAAGATCTCTCATTAAGTGAGTCTGATTTGGCAATGTGATCTTTTGTGTATAGACACACAGACACATTTATCTGGCTACCAAATTATCTTTGAAACATGCATTTGAGCCCCCTCCTATAGGTGATATCAGACACTAATATTTCAAGAGACAGAAGGGCACAGAAATTAAACTAATAAAGATAACAAAGATAATATTTTTGGTGAAAAGGGCCCTACCATAGAAGTTAGGATTACTGACCTCTCATCCCCAATGTTATGTAGTTAAGTGACTTGGGCTTAGTTTTCACACCTATAAAATGAAAACGTTGTGTAACATGATTCCAGAAAGCCCCTCTGGTTCTAAAAATCAGGGATTCCAAGACAGACATTAAGAAAAACTCTTTCTTTGCACAAGAAAAACTAAGGAATAAGAATCACGACAGTGGTCAAGTCTTCCCTCTGGTGGTCAAAGTGGTCAAATGTCTGCCCTCATTCAGCTTTGCTCTCAAGGGCTTTAGTTCCCCCCAAGCCCCCAGGCTATTCCACTCCATGTCATTGCGTACTTCTATCATGGCATTTAATAGGCCCAGCCTTGCTTTAGAGTTATCGTATCTCTCCATTAGATTCTAGTTTGTGGAGGATAAGAAATGTGTTTCAATTACCTTTGTTTCCTCTATCATGTTTATGTATTTTACACATAGAAAGTTCTCAGAGAATGTTTCTAGAACTGAATGAATGCCCAGGAGTGCTCAATAACAGTGGAAAATCTCATGGGGTGGCATTTGGCTCACTCTAGCAGAAGCTTAAGTTCTCAGCAGAGCCATGTTTTTATTACATTCTGGTTAGGTGGAAAGGAGGAGAAATTATTTCAGAAAATAATAGTGTCAAATGAGACGCCGTAAAGGAGGCGCTTGAAAGGGATGACAATTTTAGTTTTGATTCTAATGTTAGCTGTAAGAGAAGAACACAATGAATAATTTTGAAATGCCTGGACGACCCCAATGCATCAACCAGAAAAGGATTAAAGGATTTTAAGGTTCTAAAAAGAGCTTTTCTGCTGAGGCAGCAGTGGTTTGAAAGCGATCTACGTCTTCTGCATGTTAAACATGACCTATTTGTCTCTTGCAACACAGTTGTGGGAAAAGGTGGAAGATTTTTCAGGAAGACCATGAAGAAGCCTGTTGCTTTTAAGGAATTCAACTTCCCAGGAGCACTTTGTCCCAAATCTCTTCTTTTTCACATAGAAAGTGGTAAAAGGAATAGGGGATGGAAGGAAGGAGGCAAGATAAAGAAGGCATCTCAGTGGGCAGAGGAGAGACAAAGGTGATCGTTGAGAGCCAAGAGTCACAGATGCCTGAGGAAATATGAGAGACCAGGATTTCCCTCACTCCTAATGGGTGGCCACTGGATTGATTAACTAAGGTGTTTCCTGACTCAGAAAGGCAATGTGAGCAGTCAGGTACCCAACTCCATGCCTTGGAAGCAAAGATGATACCCCTTAAAGTCTTGGCTCCCAAACATGGTTGACCATGATCTTCATCTGGAGAGATTTTATAAAAACACAGCTTCTTGCAATTCTACAGAAAACCAAACAAAAGTTTGAAATCATTCTTTATAGGTAAGGAATGCAAATGGCCAAAAAACACATATAAAATTGTTTAATCTGATCAGGAATCAGGAAAATGCAAATCAAACCATTGTTTGCTCAGTATATTGGCAAAAATATAAAGGATTGACAGTTCAAAATGTGTTAGGGAACTATGTACTCTTGTATACTATTGGTAGGTATGTAAATTAGTAAAGCTGATTTTGGACATTGTGATCTGTTTGTATCTATTACACTGCAAAATGCATACACTCTTAAACCCAGCATTTCCATTCCTCAGTATTTACCCTAGAGTAATTCTCATACGTGATCACAAAAATGCAGGTAGAATAAATTTTTACCCTAATATTTTAAAAAAACCTTCTATTATGGAAATTTCAAACAAACTAAACAGTGTAGTATAGTGAACAGCGATGTACTTCTCCTGCATCTAAGACTGTTATTAATAGCAATAACAGTCAATAGTAAAAGGTCAACATGTCAAGACATAGGAGACAGTAAAAAAGTAGTACATCTATATTTTAAATTTTGGAATGCTGTACAGCAGTATAAAAAAGGAGGAAAGAGCTTTATATTATGTTTTAAATGGACTCCAAACCATATGCTTAAGTTTTAAAAAGCAAGTTGCCAAGTAATTCATGTAGTATGATACTGGTATGATGAGGAGGTTCACAGAATATCTCCAGGGACCAGTGCCCTACCACTTACTGGGTGGGTGACTTGGGCAAGTTGTCTATATTCTTTCTGCCTCAGTTTCCTTATCTATAGAATATAAGGTTGCATGATGATAATATCTGCCTTATATAGGGTTATTATAAGAATTAAATTAGTTAATAGGAGTAAAGCCC
This sequence comes from Avahi laniger, assembly GCA_963575035.1. Classification (NCBI taxonomy): domain Eukaryota; kingdom Metazoa; phylum Chordata; class Mammalia; order Primates; family Indriidae; genus Avahi; species Avahi laniger. The sequence goes on along the minus strand of CAUYSK010014579.1, from coordinate 28,914 downwards.
TTAGAAGAACATTTACATTAAGTGCCACACTTTCTTCTTTGTGCAAAAAAATGATCAAAAGATAGTAAAAACTATTTATTTCTCTATTTAAAAATATGCACATAATAGGAAAGCATCTGAAAAGATTTTCACTTAGCTGATATCCAGGATTATATCTTGGGAGTACAGGAATTGAAAAGACAATCAAGACGGCATTCACTTCGTGCATATCATTGGAACCTTTCACAATGAGAAGACATTCCTATTACTTGTATAATATTTAAACAGTTTGAATTAAAATACAGATTCCCTGGCTCTACTTTTGGAGGAAAACTGTTATGAGTATCTCCAAAGAACAGACATAAATGGAAGATACAAGATCAACTGCAGCAACATAGCAGAAGTAGAGATGGAGATCTTTAAACATTAGAAACTAGACTGAAGTGAATGTTAAAATAAATCTGGGCAGATCAGTAAACATTTGGAGATTTAATTGCTGTGAAAGCAGTAAGTGGGACTCAGAAAAGTGTGACACAAAAGAAGGTCAGTGCGACGGTTTGAATGTCCCTTCCAAAACTCATGTTGAAACTTAATCCCAATGTGGCAGGATTGGGGGGGTGCCTGTAAGAGGTGATTGGATCATGAGGGCTCTGCCCACATGAATGGGTTAATCCATTCATGGATTAATAGATTAATATGTTAATGGATTAATTAATTAAAGGGAGTGGGACTGGTGGCTTTATGAGAGAAGGAAGAGCAATTTGATCTGGCACACTCAGCCCCCTTACCATGTGATGCCCTGCGCCACTTCAGGATTTTACAGAGAGTCCCCACCAGCAAGAAGGCCCTCACCAGATGCACCCCGCAACCTTGGGTTTTTCAGCCTCCAAGAAGAGATAAGAAATAAATTCTTAAGAAATAAATTCTTCTTTTTTATAAATTACCCAGTTTCAGGTATTCTTTTATAAGCAACAGAAAGCAGACTAAGACAGTTGGGATTAGGTCTCAGATTTTGCCTTTAGTATAATGCAAAATAGAATAGCTACCATCCCAAACAGGGTAAGATTAGAGTTTAAATAGGAATATGTGTGTATAAAATATAGTAATTAGTTGTACATAGATTTATGCACATACAAGCACATGCTTAGCAGTATATATTTCTTCTCTAAACCTGTATGAAATTCTCATTCATTGACAGTGTTTTTTTTTTTTTTTTTTTAGAGACTGGCTCTGTTACCCACGCTACAGTGCAGTGGTGGCGTGATCATAGCTTGCTGCAGCCTTGAACTCCTGGGCTCAGGATATCCTCCCACCTCAGCCTCCCAAAGAACTGGGATCGCAGGCATGAGCCACCTTGTATAGCCTCATAACACTTTTTAATTAATTACTTTGTCTCCCACATTGAGAGTTCAAGAGTCATTAAAACATTTTTAAATATAGAAACACATAAACGTGGACAAACCAAATCAACCTGCCAGGAAGTAATCATCTTGTCTGAACCTGCCAGATAACAAATTATAAACGTAAGGACTGGAACGAGCTGGTCTCCACTTCTTATTATCATCTAGAAGAATTCAATTACTTTATATTTGAAACTTCCTGAGTGCATGCACCTTGTTTTTACATTTTTGTTTCCTAATTTCTGGAGCAATACCAGGCACACAGCGGTTGCTTTTAACAAATGTTATTGAATTAAGAAATGGCTGAATGTATGGCGAATAAATGAAGATTGCGTTACTTCTCTTGAAATTCTCTTGAGATTCCTTGCCTGGGTAACTATACTGCTTTCTGATTCAAGAAATAGATTGATTTTTTTTTTTAAGAATATAAGCCATTGTGTGTGTGTTCTGAAAAGTCACTTGAATATTTTTCTGCTACTGATTTTACAAAGAGCTTTAAGAAGTTGGATACCCATCACACATCCCTTTCTAAACCATATAGTTACTTATGTCTCATCTCTAGGTGCTCAGACTGTGACAACCCAGCAGGCAAGAATTATACACTGAATCCCTCCATAGAATTGACCACAGTGCCATGACACTAGACACTTGATAAATATTACTAACTGAATGAAAAAATGCTGTCTGATAATTTTGATTTAGAGAATTTCTCTCTGAAGAGTTTCTTCTCATAGGAAGTCTTCCTCTTCCAGTTGTACCTTCTGTTGCAATCGCTCTCATGGCAGCATCACTGAGAATTCCCAGTTCCCCCTGCACGGAGGCCATCAAGATAGACGAGGCTGGTGTAGTCCCACGGTTGTTGCTCCTTTCACAAACAATGTTTGCTCCATTACAAAGACCTAATTAAACTGCTATGCCCCCATATTTCTCTGAGGACTAAGCTCAGGGTGATTTTTCCAGGTTTCTAATCTCTTAAATTGCTTATGTGTCAAAATATCTCCCCATGGCCATTATTGGTAACACCTTGAAATAACTGAATTATGCCAGAGAGGAAACTCACTTGCATGGAAAAGCCGTTGCCTTTGGATGTGTAGCAAAATAGCTCTTAATACTGAAGAAACAGAATCTTTTCTGCTTTGTGAACCAGTGAAAATCTAATAAAAGTGTGTCTCCCCTGGGTATTTTACATCATTAGCAGCCTGGCTTCATGCTTTGCTTTAACAAATAATTTATTTTAAAAATTTCTCCAGGGAGAAGACAGGGAGCCAAAAATATCTTGGAAGAAAACTTCACCTAGCAACCTGATAAAGCAGTTTCACACAGTTTCTAAAATTTAACTTCATGCAGTAAAGCCTTCGTGAATTTTTAGTTTCCGATTTCAGTATGTACTGAAACTTCTTCGTGGCCAAGCAACAAGGAAAAACAGTAATGCCTTGCATGTGAGCGGCACTTTATGGTTTTCATGATACATTCATTATACCATAATTGATCATCTATTACATGCCAGGATAAAGTTTTACATATGAACATAGAGTTTAAACTTTGCCACAATCTTATGTAGCAATAACTATTAGAAGTCTCATTTTACTAATGGAGAAACAGGTTTAGAGGGATTAAATAATTTTCTCAAAGTCATGTAGTTAATAAATGACTGAGCCCAGATTTTCTATCTGATATTAAAACCCACAGACTTACTTCACTTGGTAAGAATCTTTTCCTTTTCTCTTGTTTTTCTTTTTGTAGAGACAGAGTCTCACTCTTTTGTCCAAGCTGGAATGCAGTGGCGCAGTAGCTCACTGGAGCCTCAAACTCCTGGACTCAAGTGATCCTCCTGCCTCAGCCTCCCAAGTAGCTGGGACTACAGGTGTGGGCCACCAAGCCTGGCTAATTTTTTTGTTTTTTAGAGACAGGGTCTTGCTATGTTGCCCAGGCCGGTCTAAAACTCTTGGCCTCAAGCAATCATCCCATCTCAGCCTCCCAAAATTTTGGGATTACAGGTGTGAACCACTGCACCCAACTGAGAATCTTAAAAAGTTAGTGAACAAGAAACCCTTTTCCTTTTATATGTACATATCTCAGTATGTCTGTATCCATCTTTTTCTCCCCTTCTACTCCTTCTCAAAAAAGGCCAACATTACCACATATGCTTCATTCCCTCCTGTTACATATGCTCTGAATGCCTCATACTGCCTTGATGCACAACCCCAGGAGGTGCGATTCACGAGGTGTTCTCTGTGGGTGGCACCTCCCGCAGCAAGACTTTAGAACACAATGTGAGCAGTGTCCCCTGGAGTTGTGTGACCACCAGCTCTACGGATTTCCTCCCCTCTCACCTTATTAAGAACTGTCAGCAGTTCCTCTACGAGACTATTTCCATCAACATACAAACATGTCTACTATTCTATGCCCTAAAAGCTAACAAATAAAAAACCCAAGAAACAATAACAACCAATCACCCTTGACTCTATGTTCTTCTCTCATTTGCTTTTCAGCAGCAGTCAGTATTTACCATTTTGAAACAGTCTCCTCTCTTGGATTCTGTGCAATAAGTATAAACTGAGTCCAAGCTCTTACCATTTGCCACAGGACAGCGAATACGTTGAGAGACAAGGTGCTGGGGCAAGGAAAGCAACTTTTATTTGGAGAGCCAGCAAACCAAGAAGATGGCAGACTAACGTCCTAAAGAACTATCTTAAGTTAGTATGAACTTTTGGCTCCTTTTTATGTTAAGGGGAGGAGGGGGTGGTTGCAAGAGGTAACTGAGCACCGCAAATATCTGGGTCAATGAGGGCCTGAGGAGGTGGTAAAACTTCTTTGCTCTTGGTCAGTTAACTTTGGATGGTGTAGGTCAGGTCATGATGTTCCTATAAATCTTCAACATAGCATTGTTACTTATGTGTATACTTTGCTTATCTTCTCAGAAGTTAGTTTTGAGAAAGGGACGGTTATAATCTTTCTTTCAGAGTTGAATATAAACTAAATTCTTATTACAATTAGCTGGCCTACATGCAGAGTCGAGCAGAAGCTTTCAAACTAAAGGATATTAACACAGGGGGTCAGAAACAAAATGGAGTTAGTCATGCTAAGCCTCCATTCCAGTGTTGTGTAATTCCTTGTTTTCCTTCTATTTTTCTAGGCATTTCTTTCCTCTCTCTTTTGCTGGATACTTTTCCTCTCTCCATTTTCTAAATATAAAATTTCTTTGGGGCCTTATGTGAGCTGCCTTTTCTTCTCTTCCTACATTCTCCTCACCTAGTCTTGTGGTTTAAAATACCATCACAATTCCCAAATTTATATCTTCACATTTATATCTTCACCCCAGGTCTTGCCTCTGAGTCCTATTCCTGTATCCAATTTTCTCCTTGACAACTCCCCTGGGATGTCTTACAAGACTGTCAAACTTAACACCTGCCAAACCAAGCTCTTGTTTTCTTGCACTTTCCAGAGTTTCCCATCTCAGGAGATAGCACCCTCCTCATGCAGTTGCTTAGTCCAGAAACAGAAAATTATCCTTGATTCTTACCTTTTCCTTATCCTTGAATTCAATTCAGCAGTAAGTCCTGTCTTCCCTTCCCCAAAACACAGATCAAATCAATTTACTTCATCTGTCAACCACCTGAGAAAAAGCCTCTACACCCTTTCCCATTGGACGCTTCAATAGTCTCCAGCTGTTTCTACTTCTTCTTTTGCTTCCCTCCCATGTATTTTTCATACAGCATCTAGACTTTTGCAAAATGTAAATTGAGTCATGTATAAAACCCTACCCAGGCATAGAAGGCCCTGTATGGTTTCTCCATGCCTATTTCTCCAGCCTCATCACAAACACTGTGCTTTAGGTGTAAGTCTCTCATTTAGTTCATTAGACAGATCAGACTTTCCTACTTATGAGCCTCTGGGTATGCCATTCCCTTTGCTTAGAAGCCTTCGTCACTCCTAACCTGACTGCCTCCATCTTATACTTCAGCTCTCCTCCAAGATTCTTCTTGTTCAAGGTTACCACTGGCCTCCATAATGCTAATAGTGGTGCTGACGTATGTAGCATCTCTTCTTTCTGTTCTTGCAGCAAATTTCCAGTTTCCCTATGAGACTCTGAGTTCCTTGAAGTCAGAAACTGTATCTACAATACATTTTCATATCCCTGGAGCCTAGCATAGTGCTTGGCTTCTAGTAGGTGTTTAATGAATGCTTGTAAATGAATGAAGGTGCAAGTTGAGGCCTCTTGGGAAAGATTGCTGCAGTAGTAACCCATAGCCCCTCACCAGTGTAGTAGACAGAAACTAGAAGGAACTACAAGAGATGGGGGTTCAAGGCTTGGCACTGGCAATAACAACCCGTTGTCAACATTCTTCTGACCTTTAGTTTCCTCATCTTGTCTGTCTGCATCACCAAATTTTTGATATCTCTAATTCTTATGTTAAGATTAAAAATATTTTGTTTATTATTACTTTCAAAAATAATTTTGTAAAGACAGGGTCTTGCTAAGTGCCCAGGCTGGTTTTGAACTCCTGGTCTCAAGCAATCCGGTTCCTGCCTCTGCCTGCTGGGATTACTGGCAAGGGTAAGAATTTTTATTACTGAAGCTGTATTTCCTAGTACTCTACCTCCAAAGTCCCTTTTTGGGTTCTGAGACTTATTAAACGATATTTAATAAAAAACGATCTTTTTTTTTTGAGACAGAGTCTCCCTTTTTTGCTTGGGCTAGGGTGCAGTGGTGTCATCGTAGCTCAACCTCAAACTCTTGGGCTCAAGCGATCCTCCTGCTTCAGCCTCCCAAGTAGCTGGGGCTATAGGCGTGCGCCACCATGCCTAGCTAATTTTTTAATAAAAAAATTTGGTAGAGATAGCATCTCGCCATTTGCTCAGGCTGGTCTTGAACTCCTGGGCTCTAGCAATCTTCCCACCTCAGCCTCCCAAAGTCCCAGGATTACAGGTGTGAGCCACGATACCCAGTCTAATTTTTTAAAGCTTTTAATTATGAAAAATTTCAAACCTAAATAGCACAATAAACATCCATGCATCTATCACCAGTTTAAACAATTATCCACTCCTAACATTTATTTCATTCCTAGCCCCACCCACTTCCCATTCCCATTACTTCGAAGCAAATCCCAGATGTGGTATCATTTCATCTGTAAATATTTCAGTATGTGTGAGATAGAATTCATAGCTGCTAGCTGACGCCTTTTCTGTTCTTCGATGGATTAAAAAGTGAAGCGTTCATTGAGCAGCATGTTGTTCTTCCCAGCAACTAGATAACTAGCATGATGATCCTATTTCATGACTTAAAACACTGGGTAGGTTGTTTGAGGGGACTATTGGGGTGGGTTGGTATTACAGCACCTAGCTCAGTGTCTTGCAATCAATAAATAGAGGGTGTATGAAAACTGTTTAAGAGAAAAATTTAAGACATATTAAATTTAACAGAGTTTAATTGAACAAGGAACGATTTGAGAATTGGGGAGTCCCCCAAACAAGAATAGGTTCAGAAGACTTCGGGGCTCCCACATGGTCAGACAATATTTATGGAAAGAAAAAGGACAATGATGTACAGAAAATGGAAGTGAGGTACAGAAATAGCTGGATTAGCTACAAATGGGCATTTGCCTTATGTGAACAGTCCCCCGAGGGCCACCTGTGATTGGCTGAAACTGTTATTGGCACAGAAGTAGGTTATAGCCTGTTTACACATCTAGTTAGGCTACAGTTCACTGTATGGAGAAACCTTTAAGCTGAACTTAAATATGTAAGGGGGCAACTTTAGGCTAAATTTAATAATTCTTCCCTTTTGGTTAACCTCTCAATTTTGAAAAATTGACCTAAACTTTAGGCATTGCCCGTCATTCTGTCACCATAGTAAATGGACTTACTTGGTCTCAAGTCCCACTGGGAAATAGAACAGTGAGTTTTGTAAGGTGGGAACAAGGAAAAAGAACAATAGGAAAAACCCTAGTTACTTCAGGTTACTTTTTTGTAAGGGTTGGTGGGAGGGGGGCTTCCTTATTATGCCGAAATCTCCTGTTTCCAAGAGGAAAAAAAACAACTGGTCTGTTTTGGGATCTCTCTGCTTCTTCAAAGTTTCCGTTTGATTATGCAGCATTTGCTGTGAGTGACTCCATTTTGGTTTAGTCTGTTGGGGCCTCTGCAGGTAGGAGGTCAGTCGAGAACAATGGCCTCCCATAACTTTGTTTAACAAAACAAACCCGATATGATCGAGGTTTTTCAGGACAGTCTTATCCACATGAGTCTAGGGCCTTGTTCCACTTCCTTGCTTCTGTTCCCTTTCCGTATTCATTACTCTACAGGAAATCTTCAAATTTTATTAAACCAGTTAGAGGGAGTCCAGGACACACCACATTCTTCCAGACCTAGGGGAACAAAGCAATTTCCCCCGTCCAGGGTGGGACTCAGTAACAGAGGGCGGGGCCGCGCATAGGCTCCGCCCACAGCAGCTCACCGCCCTCCTCACGTCGTAGTTCAGCTTTTCTTCCCGGCAGCCCTAGCGCCAACCCGGAGCTCCCCAAGATGGCGGCCGACAGTGAGGTGAGCTCTGTGCTTATCCCTGTCACTAAGTTCGTTCCCTCCGTGTCGTTTCCCCGGGGCTCAGTGTTTTTCTTTCCTTCCTCAGCCCGAGTCCGAGGTATTTGAGATCACCGACTTCACCACTGCCTCGGAATGGGAAAGGTGAGTGAGTCGCATCTTTGCTTACCAGCACTTTGGGCCGCTCCTCTAATCCAGCCGCACTACATGTGACGCCACTTCTGCGAGTAAAATAAGAACCGTGGGCCCCGGGTCGCCGCCGCCTCTCTTTTCTGGTCAGCCGCAAGTCTCTTCCGCGTCTGGCGTCTGATAATCCCGCCCCGCCCCCGTCAGCCAAACCCTTGAGACTCAGGCTCTCATAAAAAGTTTTGTTTTCTCTACTCTCAGGCCACTTTCCATAGACCTTTGATTTTCTGGGATTTCCTGGTTGTTGCCCACCTGAAAGAACAATTTCCAAAGCTACCAATACTGTTTCTGTTTTCATTTCCGTTTAACTCATTTGTTATTGTAAGTATTAAACTTCGCAGATGCTTTTTGTTTTCCTGTGTACGTTAGTTAAGTATTTCAAGGAAGATTTAGGTAGATGAGCATTATTAGTTATATTATTAGTTATACCCCTTCTGGCGGAGGCCTTTCTGCAGAGTATTGATGATTGTCTATTTGCCACACTCCCACCATCTCCATCCTGTCTTTTAGAATAACCTTTTTTTTTTTTTTTTTTTTTTTTTTTTTGAGACTGTGTCTCACTCTGTTACCCGGGCTAGAGTGAGTGCCGTGGTGTCAACCTAACTCACAGCAACCTCAAACTCCTGGGGCTCAAGCGATCCTCCTGCCTCAGCCTCCCAGGCAGCTGGGACTACAGGCATGTGCCACCACGCCCGGGTAATTTTTTCTATATATTTTTAGCTGTCCAAGTAATTTCTATTTTTTAGTAGAGACGGGGTCTCGCTCTTGCTCAGGCTGGTCTCAACTCCTGAGCTCAAATTATCCACCCGCCTCGGCCTCCCAGAGTGCTAGGATTACAGGCGTGAGCCACCGCTCACTGCTGGAATAACCTTTTTAAAAAGTGTGCACATGGCTCTGGAACGCTTTGATTCAAGTTGTTACATTTCAGTGAGTACTGTGCCCAGGCTTCCTGTGCCTGTCAAACTCAGATGAACAGCTGTTTGGGTGAAACTGTTGTATCACTGAAATTTGTTGAAAGCCCAGTTTGTGGAGGAGTGATAGTGTAAATCGAGTAGTTTTCTGTTCTATGTCATAGAAACTGTAAAGTTTTCTGGGTGTTGTCAGTATTTAGACTGTTGCAACATATCTTTCCGGTTGGGAGAGGAAATTTGTGGATCTCATGTCATTACATGACACAGGAAAGTATAAAAGATCTTTGCTTGAGTAATAGTTTGACCTGTGGTACTCTTCCCAGAAGAAGAGTCAGTAAGATATAACCACACTGGCAAGACTTCATTGAGCAAATGCTCTGTGTCCAGAGCTGTGAAAACTTGATCCGTATGTTAAAAAAAACCAAAACCAGCAAATAGTTAAAATTTAAGCCAATTAGTACTAACCATAAACATAGTAATTTAAATAGGGATGATATTGTTGTGGAATATAATAGTTGGAGATATTTTCATAGAAAAGATGGGAATTGAGCTGGCCCTTGAAAGTGGAAAGTGATTGGTTATACAGGAAAATGTACTGACATAGGCAGAGACAAAGGTGAGAATGAACCTTTGGGACTTCATAAAGAAATATATCTTCCCTGGAGTGAATGCTACTTGTTGAAGGGAAATAAGGAGTATGGGAGTAGGTCATAGACAGCCTCCAAAGCTAGGTAAAGGAATCCAGGCTTGGCGTAGGCCTCATTCTCAAAGATTCTTATTCTGTAAGCAGGTCTGAGATGGGACCCAAAAATTTGCTTTTCTAATGTGATCCCAAGTATGCTGATACTGCTGGTCAGGAGACCATACTAAGAAAGAACCACTGTTTAAGACAACAGTGAGAGACCTTAATTTTAGAATGGCCACGTGATATTATGAGAGTGGTTTCAGGACATGAGTTAAAATAAAGATGAAAGACTTAACCTTGATTCACAGTTAGGTTGGTGATCCGGGGGACTGGAGAGAAAGGGAGTCTAGGAAGGGAAGATTGTTAGGTATTTCAAGGAAGATTTAGGTAGATGAGCATTATGATACATAAGAGTGAGAAGAATCAAAACATGGAACTGCAGTTTTTTGCCTGAAAGAATGAAGATAAGGAAGTGTCAAAGTGAGAAGAGGGCGGTTTTGGATCTGTTGAATTTGAAATAATGTGATATCTTGAAGATGGTTAGAAAAATGTATTCCAAATCTTGGGGGTTTGGAGTGAGGAACCATCAGAATTTTGAATGGAGAAATGATCACTTCCCCTAGTTAAATATTTGAAATATCCTGAAGTGGCTTATTAAGTCCTTTGGCTCGATAGAGGAAAATATTGTTAACACAGTTAAGAGAACTATCACAAAGTAGGAAATTTGGTTTTTGACCTTTATGTTTTGTTTATAGAGTGAAGCTAGTATTTTACAGTTTGTGAGAAAAATGTTAAGACTTTGGAATCTCTTAAACCTTGAGTTTAATGGTTGCGCGAAAGTTCTTGTCAGTACAGTATGTTATGAACCATATAGACAACTTGTTGAGAGGACTACATAGAAGCCCATAACTCTTTTTATCACTTATCTGTTGAAGATATATTTATTGAATGACTGTGTATCAAGCACAATATACAGCATCAGGGATTTAGGGATGTGGTGTTTAGTAAAAACAGATAATGGTTTCTGCTCTTATTGAATGTATAGTCTAGTGGAAAAGACAGACAAGAACCAAATAATACAAATGACTCTGTAATTACAAATTTACACAAGAGCTAGGCAGGGAAAGAATCCTGATCTTAGAAGATAAGGAACCTAATACAGAATAAAGAGTCAGGAAATAACGCTTTAGCTAAGACCTGGAGAGCTTTTAAGGAAAAAGTTACTTAATTTTTCTAATCGAATCTCAATACTTGTGGGATAGAGTCCAAATTTTCTCTTTTAGCTAGTACTGGTAGAATTTATACAATAAGTTTTTAAGATGTTCCTCCTCTGTGAAAGCTATATTTTAAATTATTTTTACTCTAACGGTAATACCTCATAGTAGATAAAAAAATAAAAATCACCTGTGAACTTACCACCAGGAGATAACCACTATTAATTTTTTGACATATTTCCTTCTAATCCATGTCTGTTATAAACTTTTTGGGTCAAATCATATTAATACTTATTTCTATAGCTTTCATTTTTTCATTCAACATAAGAACATTTTCCTGTTTCTTCAAACATTCTTCAAAACGTTTTTGATGGGTGCATACTAGTCCATTGAGTGGATATATCATGAGTTTATAAATGTTTACTGCAATTGGGCATTAGGTATCTTCCAGTTTTTCACCTTTATAAAGGCAGTATACATTTCATGCAAATTTTTACTCATCTATGGATATATGTAAAATTTTCTTATTTTGTAAACGAATAAACTTATTTCTAGAGCACTTATTTTCAGAATTAGTAATTGTCATTTGACTACCTCCTTCAAAAGTGAATTAGTATATGAATTAATACTGCCTTTAATTTTAAAGAGGAATTGGGAGCAAATGCATCATAAAATGGTTTATCATTACTATCATTATATTAAAACAAATGTAAATATTAGTTTATAATGTTACTGAAGGAAAAATGTTGAATGTAATTTTACTAGAATTAATTCTTGTACTCTAGCAATACTTCCTAGGTATTTTAGGGAGCAGTGTTGCTGTTAGATTGCATCATACTTACATAAGAGGTCAGCTTCTTAGAGTAATAACAAGTCTGCTAAAAGTGTCTCTTAACATGTATTTAATATTACTGCTGAGATTTGACAGTTTTCATTTGCTGATGTTGAGCATGTTGCTACCCAGAATCAATTCTCTTTTTAAGAGGTCTTGCTCATTGGATTTAAAGGTTAGTGAATTGTTTTAAAATCTGTTTGTCAGTTGTTCCTTAAAGCTGACAAATCTACTTGCAGTTTCTCATCAGCTGTCTCTTAAAACTTGTTTTATTTTAATGAGCAAATTTCCCAAATAATGTTTTATTTTTTGGGGAGAGCAAATCAGGGAATTCCTAAAGATATTTAAAGGAAAAGTTAATTAAATAGGTCAGTTATTTTGAGAGTAGGGGAGAGATTATCGGTCTCATAATTACCTTTAATAGTATCATTTTAGTCTTGTCAGTTTTTACTTCTTTCCCAAATTTATTGTATCCATTTTAATAGAGCAATTTATTAATTCTTAATTTACATTTTATAGAAGACAATGCTTTTGTTGGGTGAACAGTAGACATAAATGGATCAAAATCCGTGAATTCTTAAGCTAAGGATTATTTCTACTTTTATTCCATTTCCATAAATTGAACTAACAATGCTAAACTTACTGGGCCTTCTCTGGTCAAAATGTTAAAATACAAAAAGTTCCTTTCCAAAGAAATTATATAAGAATAGGAAAAAATGTGCTGTTACATATTTAGAAGACTTTCCCTCTCCTTCTTAGGTTTATTTCCAAAGTTGAAGAAGTCTTGAATGACTGGAAACTGATTGGAAACTCTTTGGGAAAGCCACTCGAAAAGGTCAGATCTGTTTGCTGGTGTCTCTAAATGAGTATTTACTTTGAATCCTCTATTTTTTAGCCCTTTGCTGAATTTGACACACTGGAATTAAATGTTTTTGTTTTAAGTTATGTATAATCTATAAACATCAAATGGCATCTGGAAGAATCTGGATTTGAATCTGTGGCAAATGATATATGTAAGACATTTGTGAAATGTTTTTAAATAATAAAGTTATATGTATAATATTCTTTGTGAGTGATTTCATTTGTTTCTCCTCATGTTTACTTCTCTCTTGCCTTCTTCCTTAGGATGTTACAAAATCTTTTTTTCAAGGTTTTTTAGCTAGTCAGAGAAACATTGCAATTACTAACTTCTTGGGTAGAGTATTTTGCTTAACTAATGAGGAAAAATCTAGGTCTCACCACTGACAGCTATTTTACTCAATTTTTGTATATTTTATGATATCACTAATAGCATTTGCCTTGTTCCTGCCCTTTTAGCTTACAATGTTTTGAAGGTTTTATTTAAGAATGAAAAAATTACTCTTCAAAATGATGTGGAACTGTAATTCTAATCCAAGGTATTGGTAGTTTTACTCATAAACCACACCCCAAATGTTCACTGTAGAATATACTCTGAGAGGTAACCTAGATTTTCTGGATTCACTGAACGAAATTTAACAATTTAAGATTAGCGTGTTAGTTAAATTTTTTTTTATTTTTTTTTGAGAGAGAGTCTCACTCTGTTGCCTGGGCTAGAGTTCCCTGGCGTCAGCCTAGCTCGCAGCAGCCTCAAACTCCTGGGCTCAAGCGATCCTCCTGCCTCAGCCTCCCGAGTAGCTGGGACTACATGTGCATACCACCATGCCTGGCTAATTTTTTCTATATATTTTTGGTTGTCCAGATAATCTCTTTCTGTTTTTAGTAAAGATGGGGTCTCTAGCTCAGGCTGGTCTCAACTGCTGAGCTCAAACGATCCACCTGCCTTGACCTCCCAGAATGCTAGGATTACAGGTGTGAGCCACTGTGCCCGACCTAGATAAAATCTTTAGAAGTAAAATTGATCATTATTACAAATCTATTAGCTCAATAATAATTTAACTGCAGTTTAGCTCTCTGAAAGGAAGTCTTAATTCTCAGTATTTGCTAGGGTTTTTCAGCTTTATGGTGGTGATATAACAGAATTTGAGACTATCAAAAAAGCGGTAGGATTTTTTTCATTATCCATAGGAATAATATAGATGATTTCATATAAAAATCATCATTTAAAGATTTGTTGGAATATATAGAGTAAATTGATTTATACTATATTTTTGAATAAAGAAAATGTGGCATTTTCAGAGAAGATCATTCTATTCCACTTGATACAAATACATTAATGACAGTTGATATAGATGCTGATAAGATTAAAGGCAAAATAAGCTGGATATAGCTAGAATAGGGAATGAGTTACACTACCAAAAAGAGATCTAAACTGGGTACTTCTGAGCTGTAATATTCTTTTTTGATTTACGCCTTTTTACTGAATACTTGCTGTGTGCCAGATGTGAGGAAATAGTGAACAATGTAAGATCTGTGTTGCCATTGAACATAAATTCTGGTGAGGGAGATAAGTGATAAAGAAGTAAACAGATTAAAATTTAGTTTGTTTTTTATTTTTTAAATTGATGTAGCTGTACATATTTTCAGGGTATTTGTGATAATTTGATACGTTCATATAGTCAAATCAGGATAATTGGGTTATTCATCATCTTAAATTCTTTTCTTTATACTAGGAACATTTGGATTCTCATTTATCTATTTTGAAATGTACAATTGATTAATGTTGACTATAGTTATCCTAAGGAATTGAAATTTTAAATGCTAAATTCAGTTTGGGGATTTAAATGTATTTAAAGTGGGTATCATACTGCCAGGCATGTAGTAGAGGCTAAAGAAGGTTAGTCCCAGCTGACTTCTCTTATCAGATAGTAGTACGTAAACGAGATATGGAAAACATGAGCAGATTTCAAGGTGAACTCTTAACTATGATGAATAAAATTGAAGAAAGTATAAAGGACAAAGATTATTTGGCATAGAACAGAAAATTTAGAGAATGCCATAATGAGACATTTTAATTTATATGAAGGATAGTGATTACTCATTATCTTCCTCCACTCAGGGAATTAGGAGAAATTATTTTTCTAAAACCTTTAATTATGGAAAATTTCAGACATACATCAAGTGAACAAAATAGTACAATGAACCTCCACGTGCTCATCTCCCAGTGTCAATGATTCATATTCTACCATTTCTTGTTTTAGTACCTCTGTCCACTTCCCCACCCCCACTAAATTTTTTTAATAGTTTTTTAAAAATAATATTTGTAGACATTGTAATGCACAAAACTTAACTATTTAATGTTGACAGATGTTCACACTGGTATAATTCACACTCCAATCAAGATATAAGACATTTTTGTCATCCCAGAAAACTCCTTATTGGCCCTTTCTGGTTAATCCCTATGCTCCGAGATATCTGCTGTTTGTTTGTTTTAACAATAGATTACTTTTACCTGCTCTAGAATTTCATATTTATGATATCATATAGTATGTACTCTTGTGCCTGGCTTTTACTCACCGTAATGTTTTTGAGATTCATCTAGGTTGTTGCACATATCAGTATTTCATTTCTCTTTATTGCTGTGTAGTAAGTAGTTTGTTGTATGAATAAACTTTCTTGTCAACAGACATTGACTATTATGAATAAAGCAGAACATTATTTTATAAGGCCTTTCTTGGACTTATGTTTTTATTTCTCTTGGGTAGATACCTATGAGTGGAATTATTGGGTAATAGGATAGGTATATGCTTAACTTTATGAGAAACTGCCAAACCTGTTTGTACTATTTTACCCACACACTAGCAATACATAAGAGTTTGGGTTGCTCTACATTCTTACCAACAATTGGTTGTTTCAGTCTTGTGAATTTTAGTCATCCTTGGGTATGTAGTTGTGCTTTTCATTTGTATTTCTCATTGTGGTTTTAATTTGTATTTCTGTAATGAATATTGGTATTGACCACTTTTTTCATGTGCTTCTTAGCCATTTGTATATCTTCCTTTGTGAAATGTCTGTTCCAAAGTTCTTTGTGACCATTTTTTTAAATTGAATCGTATTTTTATTGAGTTGTAGGAGGTCATTTAGTTTTTTTTATATTCTGTTTTTAAGTCTTTTCTCATATGTTAGTTTTGCTAGATTGTGAAGATGTTTTTACGTTTTCTTCTAGAAGATTTATCATTTATTTAACTTTTATTTAGGTCTGTGATTCATTTTGAACTACTATTTGTATATGGTGTGAGGTAAGGATCAAGTGTCACTTTTTAACATATGGACAGCCTGTTCTAGAACCTTCTTTTGAAAACATTTGTTTTTCCATTATGTTGCTTTGTCACCTTTTTTGAACAGTTGACCTAAGAGGTCTACTTCTGGAATCTGTATTCTGGTCCATTAATCTATTTGACTGTCCTATGTCAATAGCATATTATCTTGATTAGTTTAGGGTTTCCCAACTTGGCACTGTTGAAATTGTTGGCTGGATTGTTAATGGGGCTGTCTTGTGCATTATAGGATATTTAGCAGTATCCCTGGCTTCCACCTACTAGATGCCAGTAGTACCCTCCCAGTTGTAACAACCAAAATTGTTTCCAGACATTGCCAAGTGCCAACTGAGGGATAAAATTGCCCCTAGTTGAGAACCACTGAATAGCTTTTTAGTAAATCCTGAAGTTAGTTAATATAAATTCTCAAAAACTTTTGTTTTTTTCTCAAGATTGTTTTGTCTATTTTAGGTCCTTTATGTTTTAATTATGAATTTTAGAGTAGGCTTGCCAATTACTAGAAAAAGGATTATGATTACGCTGGGACTGTGATTGAGATTGTGTTGAATTTTTAGATTACTTTGGGGAGAAGTGACATTTTAGCAATGTTGAAACTTCCAGTTATGATCATAGTACATCTCTCCACTTACTTAGGTCATCTTTAGTTTTTCTCAGCAATATTTCATAATTTTTGGTGAAAGTCTTGTACATATTTTGTTAAATTTATTACGAAGTATTTTATGTTGTATGATACAATTGTAAATGGAATTTTTTTTTAGTTTTTGTTTTCCAGTTGTTTGTTGCTAGTGCACAGATATCCAGTAAAATTTTGTATGTTGACTTTGTATCCTCAGGCCTGACTCATTGTACTCATCATAAGCATTTTGTCCTTTTGCATTTTCTACATTAATAATTATTCATGCAAATAGGGACAGCTTCTTTCTTTTTAATTTTTATAACTTTATTGTCATTATTGCACTATCCAGGACCTTCAGTAAAATGTTGACTAGAACTGCTGCGAGTGGATCTCCTTGCTGTGAGGGGGGGAAATGTTCAATTTTTCAACACTTAAGTAAGTGTAGGCTTTTTATAGGTGTCCATTATTAAGACCTAAGGGAAATTCTTTTCTTCATTTGTGAATGGTTTTTCGGCATGTGTGAATGAGTATTTAAGTTAATCAGATCTTATTCAGCATTTATTGAGATAATCGTATGCCTTTTTTATTCTCTGAATGTGGTAAATTATATTGATTTAAAAAATTTTTTTATTGTAAAATATACTAAGATGCACCATTTTAACCATTTTTAAGTGTAAAATTAAGTGATATTAAATACTTTTACATTGTTGTGCTGCCATCACCGCCATTTACCTCTAGAACTTTTTCATCAGCCCAAACTGACATTAAATAATAACTTCCCCCCCCTCAACCCCTGGTAACTACTATTTTACTTTCTGTCTGTATAAATTTGACTATTCTAGGTTCCTTATATAAGTAAAATCATACAATATTTGTCCTTTTGTTCCTGGCTTATTTCACATACCATAATGCCTTCAAGGTTCATCCAAGGTTGTAGCATGTGTCAGAATTTTCTTTTTAAGGCTGAATAATATTTTATTGTATGTATATACCACGTTTTATTTATTCATTCGTCTGTTGATAGACACTTGGGTTGCTTCAACCTTTTGGCTATGGTGAATAATGCTGCTATGAACATGGATATACAAGTATCTGTTCAAGTTTCTGTTTTTAGTTCTTTTACATTTATGCCCAGAAGTGGAGTTGCTGGATCATTTGATAATTCTATTTTTAATTTTGGGGGGGGGATTGCCATATTTTTGCCTGGCTACAAATTATGTCTTTGTTTACTTGAAAATATTTTTATTTTACCTTGTTTTTGAAGGATGGTTTTGCTGAAGAATTCTGGCTTGGCAGTTATTTTTTTCCAGTTCTTTAAAGATATGCTTTCATTGTCTTCTGTTCTTTGAATAGTTTCTGATGAGAAGGTAGATAACATTCATATTTTTGTTAGACTTTGTGTTTTTCTCTGGCTACTTTCGAGATTTTGCTCTTTAAAAAAAAATGTTTTATTTAAGCCATCTGACTATGATGTGCACAGATTGATTTTTTTCTTTTACTTCTTAGAGTTTATTAATTATTGGGTAAGTTTCTTTGCTTTTTACCACATTGGCAGTGTTTTAGGTTATTATTTTTTGAAATATTTTTTTCTGCCCCATTCTGTACTTTTTCTGTGACTTAAGTTATATTTGACCTCTTGATACTGTCCCACAGGTAGGTCTCTGAAGTTCTGCTGTCCTCAGTCTTTTTTCCTCTTTGTTCTTTAGGTTAGATAATTCTTGATTTCGAGTTCATTTACTCTTTTCTTCCATTGTTTTCAACTTGCTGTTAAGCCCATTTGGTGTAGTTTTCAATTCATTTATTTTACTTTTTAGGGTGGAATTTCCATTTGGTTCTTATAGTTTCCAATTCTGAGATTCTTCATCTATAAATTTGTTTTGAAAATGTTTCTTTAGTCCTTGAGCATATTATAGCTAGCCTTAAGATTTTAAGAGGAGTTGCATCATCTAGGTCGTTTGGAGTTGGTTTCTGTTGACTCTATTTTTATTGAATATAGGTCACATTTTTCTGGCTTTTTATTTGTTTGGTTTTTGTAGGTTCTTTTTTTTTTTGGAATGTATCCGTGTATCCAATAATTTTTAAATTTTATGCTTACATTATGAATGAAATATAGACATCAAATGCAGTCTACATTTCAGTTACAATGTAAGCATAAGTTTTCATTCATAAAATTTCTGTTGTGTTCCTGTGAAAATTATGTAAACATAAATTTCCATTCATAAAATTCACACTTCTGTTATGCTCTTCTGAAGAATATTTTTTTGTTCTAGCCAGCCATTTGAATAGCTGGATTAAAACTCTATTCTCCTCAGTGATGCCAACAGCTGAAATCTTTCTTTCAAGCTCCTGCTTTGTAATTGTACTCTAGGGTCTCTACTGCACGCACATAGATGAACAGACGGCAGCGAACAGATAGCCAAGGTTTGGGGCAGTTTATAGGTAAATTTTGGAGCTTACCACCTGTTGGCTTCTTCCCTTTCAGAATTTATACCTCAACGTTAGAACTGCCCTGCCAGCCTTGAAGTTTTGTCCTTTGTCACCTAAATTCAGTAAAGCTATATCTTTTTGCTGCTTTGAATTGTGCACAGATTAGAACACCCTTAGGTCAGCAATTCTCAGTGTGTGATCTGAGGAACTCTGTCCCTGAGAGCTTTTTAAGGGTCCTCAAGGCCCTGCATTTTCTAACTAGGTACATTATGTTCATGAGGCTGAATTTTCTTTATATGCTTCAATTAGAAAAAATGGATTGCAAAGATGGAATGCAGAAACAGATGTGAGAATCCAGTTATCTTTTTTTTAAACTATACATTAAAAAGATATTCCAAAAGGTAAAACAATGCGACTCTTCTCAGTATTTTTGTTCTGGAAAACATGGGAACTTTATTTTAAGATACAATAAGTTTATTATCATTGTAAATAATAACTTAGAATTTTCTCCAAAATACTTCTAATATGGGATCTTCAGTAATTTTTAAGAGTGAAAGGGATCCTGAGTCCAAAACTAAGAATTGTTGTCTTAGACAAAAAAATATAAACATAAACATCTTGTCAGATACACTTCCTTTTTTTAATGGGTAAACTCTTCTCTAGTTTCTGCTTGCCTTTGGCCACTTTCCAGAGCCTTGGAAAATTGTGTTTTTGTCCAGATTCTATAGTTTTTGTCTGAGGGAAGGTTTATCTGACCAAGCTATTTTACCATTAGCAGACCCTACAGTGCTAGGAAATGATTTTAAGAGGGGAGGAAATGGCAAATATTGAGCATCACGTTGTTTCTCGTTTATTCTGCCCTTTTTGATTTCAGAAATTTAAATAAAGGTAAAATTACTTTGAGTATTAAAATAGGTTTTTAAGGCAGATTTTGGAATTTTAGTGTCTTAGGCTTTATAAAATAGATAATAATCTTGGTAGTATGATACTGCTTAAAGGCTGGAGAATTAAGGAAATGACCTTTTAAATTCCTTTCAGCCTTGCAATTTTTTAATTCTATGTTGCAAAAATTTTAAGTATTTTTTTATGAAATGTTAAGTTTAGGTATGTCATGATCTGGTAATAGAACTATTTAGTCAGTGACTGAGTCTTATCTCCCTTAAAAATTCATGGCAGAAGAACCATTAACTTTAGAATATTAATAGAAACATAATGACTACAATAGTATTGAAATGAGCTCACATTTTTCATATTCACTCAGTGGATTGAAATGACACTTCACTACTTAAAATTCGTATGATGAATTTAAAATAAATTTGAATTATTGATTTTCTCTAGTTTGAGGAACTTCCCAAACTAAGTTATAATGGTAGGTCAAATTTGGGACTTATATAAACTTTAAATAAATAGTTTAAATTCCTTTATTTGCATTCTTTCCAAACATTTGGGTGTTTTATGGATTATTAAAGCAGAAGAGTGGAGATTTTGATTAAAACCAAAGTTTTTAGAAACTCTAGACAGTTGAGGATCAGTCACTGGTGAGAATGCACTGTTTCTGAAATGAAGTAAAAATGAAAGCAACATTGAGTGGCTCACAACTTTTTAGGAATAAGACATTTAAAAATAATGCTTGTAGCCTGGTTTTTTTCCTTCATTTAAATTTTTCCTTTAAATATTAACCTTTCTTCTGGATCTTATTCAGAAGAAAAAAAATAGATGTTTTATTATATTTCCTATTCTTTCAATTGGAAGTTTTGGGAGGTTTTCTTTTTGCTATTGTTGTTGTTAAAGGTTTTATATTGTAATATAAAACGTCAGGGGATATCTTTTAGAAGCATCACAGCATAGTGATGAAGAATATGGACTATAAAGTCATATTGCTTGTGTTGGAATCCTAATTCTATTGCTGATTCACTTTGTGGCATTGTGCTGCCTCAGTTATTGTTAGTTACTATTATTATTATTATTGCCCCTCTCTCTCACAAGTATTTGCCAGAGGCTGTAAAATGATCCTTGCTTAAGTAGAATAGAATATAAACAAATAGAATTACTTAACACTTTTTTGCAATAAAAATCATTTGTTGTTTCTTAGAGCACCTAAGCAATTAAAAGCATAACACCTAGCTAGAGGGAAAAGCTTTATGTAATGTATTCTGGCTGAAAAGCTCAAGTTTAATTCTGAGATAGATATGAATGAAATGTCTCTGTATACATTTTTAGTTCTGTTGTTCCCTAATTCTTTTCTTCTGTACATTTTTAAAGATTTGTTTGCCATTTAGTTATAGCACAATAGCCAAATGTATGATAAGTAAAATTTTCACTGATAAGTAAATTGTTTTTCCAATGTGATAAGTAGTATTTTCAATATACATCATAAATTTCACTTTGAACTTAAATTTGATGTGGGACATGTGCCACTAAAGCAAATAGAACTGTACAAATTTTTTTTTTTTTTAAAGAGATGGATTCTTTGTTGCTAAGCAGGAATGCAGTCCTGCAGTCATAGCTCACTGCAGCCTGGATCTCCTGGAGTCAAGCCATCCTCCCACTTCAGCCTCCTGAGTAGCTAGGAATATATGTATGCACCACCATGCCCAGCTAATTTTTTATTTTTTATAAAGGGAGTGGGAGCTCATGGTTGCCCTGGCTGATCTCTAACTGCTGGCCTCAAGGGATCCTCCCAGAGTGCTGACTGTAAGCATTAGCCACCTTGTCAACCCAAAAATCTTTCTTTGGAAAAAAAAAAAAAAAAAGATCCTAGCTAAAACCATTTACTCACTTATTTTAGATATTGTTTGATGTAGTAAAATCTTTCTACAACATAATTCTAAACAACAAATATAAATCAGCTTTGTGAGCTCTTCATAAATTAATACTTATTATTGTTAAATGATGCCCTAACTTAAATTTTGCCACTTGGGTTGATATAGATAGCATTTTGATACAACAAATGCAATAAAAAATATTTTTCACAAAAAATAAATTAGAGCCATAATCATTTATGGAAGATTTTGGCAATTACATCTGTATTTCTATGACTCTTAACCTTTTGTTAGCCTGGCATATAGACAGAGGGTATGATTCAGTACCAATGGTAATAATAGTTAATTTGATAATTCATTTTTTATTATGTACACATGACACGTTGCCTTTTATGCACTCAGTAAATGTTGATTGATTCCCCAGAATACATGATGGACCCCATGAACTTGTCTTGTTCCCTTTGCATAAGATACACAGTGTAAACATCACGTTTAGTTGCTGGGGTTTTTGTTAACATATGGTGATGGTGGCATTTTTTAAAGCATTATGCAAAAGGCAAAAAGTCTTTTTTCTAGATGGTCCGGTATTTTTAAAGTAAGTAACTATGTAGTTTTAATTTTTCTGCATTTAGTTTTATAAATAATCATTTTCTTTGCATGTTGGTTTTGTTTTCTGTTTTTCTTCTTGTTGTAGTAATTGTTGTCCTTAGAGTTTGATTTAGTAATTTGATTTTTTTCTCCTAATGAATTTTATATACACTGCAATTGGCAAGTTTTATGGACGAATCATCTTCTAAAACTTTGTAAATATGTTGAGAATTTCAATTGCATTTTTCCATAGAGGGGATATATTTAAGGTATCTTTTCAGGGTAGCACATAAAATATTAAAATTTTCTCTCTACTTCTGGGACCATGTTATAAAAGACTCTCTTCCTCCTCTCAGCTACTTCCTTTTGTTCATTTATTTTTTTTTCTCATTTTTTCATTCATTGATTTATAGAGTGCCTACTGTGTACCAAGGATTGTTCCCCCACTTCCTGTTTATCAAAACAACCTTCTCTCCCTGTCCTCCCTCACCTACAGATTATTAAATTCTTTTCCCTTTGCTTCACAGTCATTTTATCTATTCCTCAGCTGTCATTATTCTTCCTGTTTCTCCCTCTAGGGAAGGTATGAGAAAGGGGGGGGAAAAACCCAACTTTTAATCTAAAGAATACAAACCCCTTTAAATTATCAGGCCCAGAGAGGCATTTAAAATGTAACAGCAGTCAAGTGTGGCTTCCCCTTGAGCTAAGTAATTACTTCTTGAAGCCACTTGCTATGTGGGCTCTAGACTGACGCCAGGTAGCATCATAGGCTGGATGCCATAACTCATACCCTGTGGTTCAACATGCATAGCCAGTCACTAATGAATGTTCTTTGTGATATAAAGCTGTTTGACAATTCCTGTCAAACAGCTTTATATCAGCCCACTGCTTTGTTCCCTTTGCCTTTAAAAACCTGCTTGTACCAAAGGCCTGCAGAGCAAATTCACTTGGTAGTGTGTCCTGGGCTACAGTCCTCAACCTTGGCTCAGATAAACTATATTAATTTTGCCTTGGCTTATTCCTTCAGGTCAACAGGTACAACCAATGACTTGGAGCTGTTCAGGTAGTTAATCCTAAACCAGATCTCCTAACTCAGTTTTTAAGAAAATTATAATAGAAGTTAGGTTTTATCATGTTACTAGAATTAGAGTTTAATCAGTTTAAAGGACACATAGCTTGTTCTGGACAGACGGACTTCACTACCATATGTAATAGAAGTTCTTAACCCAGAGTCTTAGATCTCCTCAAATTGTATCAAGGCTTAATTTTGAATGTGAATGTGCACAATTTTCTTGGGAGATGGTCCATAACTTTCATCAGATACTCAAAGGAGCCTGTGACCCAAAAAAAGTTAAATAAGTTGGCGAAATTTGTCCTTGATTATCCTTCTCCCACCTTAGACTTTCTACCAATCCTGGTATATTGGGCTTGAGGCCCAGAGCTTTAATTTTTACCAGCCCTGAAATGTAGAATGCTCCAAAATCACCTACTTTTTTCCTTTGTTTACATTTTCTATGCCCATCTTCACCCTGTGTCCAAAATATTACACTAATCTCAATCAATAGAAAGCAGTTTTATTAATTTGTTTAAAAGATTTGAAGATTATAACCACTTGACCTTACAAAAATTATTTTGGTTTCATATTTTACTAAAATGCTACAGGAAAATTAAAAATAAAATAGAAATTTTTACCCTTCCAAGTACAGAGTTTCTTATCCTAATGATGTGTAAAATTAGTCACAGAAACTGCTTTTGGGCTCCTATCCATGAATTCCTTTCCACCATTTAGTCCTCAGGTTTTTAAAGTTTTTTAAAAAATGCTTCTGGGCCTGGTGTGGTGGCTCACGCCTATAATCCTAGCACTCTAGGTGGCCGAGGCAGGAGGATCACTTGAGGTCAAGAGTTCGAGATGGATCGGGCTGAAGAAGACACCCTATCTCTACTAAAAATAGAAAAATTTGCTGGGTGTGGTGGTGCACACCTATAGTTCCAGCTACGTCAGAGGCTGAGGCAAGAGGATCACTTTAGCCTAGCAGTTTGAGATTGCAGTGAGCTATGATGAAGCCACTGTACTCCAGCCAGGGCAACAGAGTGAGACTGTGTCTCAAAAAAATAAAAATGCTTCTGGGATTTCAGAAAAATGTAAGAAAAGTAAATAATACATTAAGATCATATGCTTTGTGCTACAGCTAGCTTTTTAAAATTAACTTTATATTTTGTTGGCACTTTTGCAAGATAGGCCATAAACATATATTGTTACTTTAATGTTTGCATTGTAGTCCATTGTCTGTCATAATGTGTATGCATATTCCTGGTGAATGTTTACTTTCCAGTTTTGCAGGTATGGTACTGTGGTGGCAAGCATTATTAAACATACCCTTGAAGACTTGTGAATATTTCTGTGAGATTTCTAAAAATAGAATTACTAGATCAAAGGGGCCATGATTCTTATTTTTGATAAATACAGCCATGTTTTCCACCAAAATGGTATACGAAAGTACCCATGTTATCCTTCAATATTTTATTTTCGTTATATTTTTGCCAATATGGCTATTTCATTTTTATGTATATTTTTCTGAGCACTGGTGATTCTTTCATGTTTGTGAGACATTAGAATTTCCTTTTTGATGGCTTGTTACATGCACTGATCGATTTTCTACTGTCTAATTGTAGAAGGGCTTTTATATTTTTATGAATGCTGTGTTGCAGATATTTTTCCTAGCATGTCATTTTTCTTTTGATTTGAACGTCCTTTGCCTCACAGGAGTTTATATATATTTTTTACTGTCGCAAAATACATTGCATAAAATTGACCATTTTTAAGCGTATAGTTCAATGGCATTAAATATAGTCACATTGTTTTGCAGCTATCACCACTATCCATATCCAGACTTTTTTTATCATCTCAAAATAAAACTCTGTGCCCACCCATCAATAACAACTTCATGTAAGAGGAATCATACAATATTTGTCCCCTGTGTCTGGCTTGTTTCACTCTAGCGTAATATCTTCAAGCTTCATCCATATTCTTAGCATGTGTCAAAATTTCATTCCTTTTAAAGGCTGAGTAATATTGTATGTACTACATTGTTTTTATCCATTCATTCATCTGTCAATGGGTACTTGGGTTGCTTCTACCTTTTGAGTGTTGCAAATAGTGCTGCTATGAACATGTATGTACAAATATCTGTTTGAGTTCCTGCTTGTCAGTTCTTCTTGAATATAACCAGAAGTAGAATTGCTGGATCATACAGTAATTATTTGTTTAAGTTTTGAGGAACTTAGGACAACCGAAGATGGACAGCAAGGGAAAAAAAGAAAGTTTTGAGGAATTGCCATATTGTTTTCCACAGTGACTGCTCTATTTTACATCTCCACCAGCAATGCACAAGGCTTCCAATTTCTACACATCTGTACCACATACTTGTTATTATATTTTCTAGTGTTTTGTTTTTAATAACAGGCATCCGGATGAGTGTGAAGTGGTATCTCATTGTGGTTTTGATTTGTATTTCCAAAATAATTAGTGATGTTGATTATCTTTTCCTGTTCTTATTGCCCATTTGTCTGCTTTGGAGAAATGTCTACTCAAGTCCTTTGCTCTTTTTTAATTGAGTTTTTCTGTTGTTTTTGAGTTGAAAGGGTACTTTACGTATTCTGTATCTTAATCACTTATGTGATATATGATTTGCAAATATTTTCTCCCATCCCATGAGTTGCCCTTTTACTCTTGATAGTGTCCTTTGATGCACAAAAGTTTTTAATTTTGATGAAATCAAATTTATTTTTTCTTTTGTTGTCTATGTTTTGATGTATGTCTAAGAAATCATTGCCAATCCAATGTCACAAAGCTTTTACCCTGTTAACTTTGAAGACATTTATAGTTTTAACTTGTGTTTAGATTTTTGGTCCATTGTAATTTTTGTGTATGGTTCAGGGTAACAAGAGTTTATATTTTTAAGTAGTTAGGCTCTTTTTTTATGACTTCTGGAGTTCATATTATATGTAGAAAGGGCCTCATGACCTTAAGATGATACATTTATGCTTCTCTATTTTTGGTATAATACTTATAAGTTCTTCTAAAGAAAAATTTTTTTCTTCTAACATTTAGATATGTGCTTAGAATTATTAATAATTTTTGTGAATGAAATGGGACAATGATCTTTTTCTATTGGATAGCCAACTTTTCCCAAACTATCTTATTGAGAATGTTCCTTTATCATATCCTGAGTTCATATGTATGTATATGTATATAGTCAGTTTTTGGATTCTATTTATTTATTTTTTCAGCATATTGTAGGGATACAAATGTTTAGGTTATATGTATTGCCTTTGCCCCACCCGACTCTGAGCTTCAATGGATTCTAAATATTGTCTATTCCTATAAACACTCTGTTTTATTTTAATTACTATAAACGTTATATATTCTGATAGGACAAATGTTCCCCCATTATTTCCTTTTGTAATCATTCGGCTATACTACTTTCTCACTGCCCTTTTGGCTTACCTCTTCCTGTTTTCCCATTCCCTACCTTCTCTTTCCTATTTCTTCTTTTTCTCCTTCCTTTATTTTCAGATGAATTCTCGTAAACTAATGCTGTCATGTTACAGTCCTTTTCAGAAGGGTTCAATGCCTCCTCCTTGCCTACAGGTCATCTAAACTTCTAGGACTGATAGTTACAGGCTTCCATGGTCAAATCCTTACTCTCCATCTTTTTTCTCTCCTCCTGTATAGGAAACTTCAGCTGAGTTGGGCTATTTGTTTCCTAAATTTGCTGTCCAACATTCTGCCCCAGAGCCTTGTCTGCTCGCTCTGACCAGTTTTAGCTTGCCTAGAGGGTAACTGGGATCCAGTTTTATACATCATCCCTAGATTACTTACAATATCTAGTATAATGTAAATTGCTCTATAAATAGTTGTTATACTGTATTATTTTTTATTTGTATTATTTTTATTGTTGTATTGTCATTTTCTATTACTTTTTTCCCAAATATTTTCAATCCGCAGTTGGTTGAATCCAAGGATGTGGAACCTGCAGATATGTAAGGCTGACTGTACTTCATTCCTTTTCATTGCTGAATAATATTCCACCACAAGGGATATACCGCCTTTGATTTATCTGTTAGTTTATGAATGGGACATTTGGGTTGTTTCCACCTTTTGATTACTGTGAATAAGGCTGCTATGAGCATTTGTGTGTGTGTGTGTGTGTGTGTGTGTGTGTGTGTGTGTGTGTGTGAGAAGACAGGTTTTCATTTCTTTTTGGTATATACCTAGGAGTAGAATTTCTAGGTCATATAGTTAACTTTATTTTTAACCTTTTGAGGACCCCCGGACAGTTTTCCAAAGTGGCATCTTCATTTTATAGTTCCACCAGCAATGTATAAGTGTCCTTATATCTCTAACTCCTGACCACACTTGATATTTTTTTGATTATAGCCAGCCTAGTGGTATCTTATTGTGATTCTGATTTCCATTTCCTAAGACAAGTTATGTTTTCCTAATGACTGGTGATGTTTAACATTGTTTGATGTTCTTATTGACTATTTGAATACCTTCTTTAGAGAAATGTCTATTCAGGTCCTTTGCCCATTTTTAAATTGGGTTGTCTTTTTCTTACTCAGTTGTAAGAGTTCTTTATATATTCTGGATACAAGTTCTTCATAAGATATATAATTTGCAAATATCTTCTCCCATTCTCTGTGTTGTTGCATGTTAGTTGTCCTTTCACTTTCTTTATCTTATCTGTAGTTTTAGCTCTCACATTTAGATCTGTGATCCATTTTAATTTTTATGTCTAGAGTAAGAAAAGATCCCACTTCATTCTTCTGCATGTGGCTATCCAGTTGTAGCGATTCAAGGCATAGGAATACCTTTTGGATGGGGTTATGTGCTGTTTTAGGTTGTTAGACTAGTCACAGTGTGTTATTATCCAAATATATGTAATATGCTTGCTAACATACTAGTTAGGAAATATTTCCTACCGCCTTTGGGACATGTAGGGGTTATTATGAATATTGAAAATAAATTTCTAAAATACTTAAGTGTGTGGGTACTGTTAAATACTGGGCTACAAAGACGAATAGAACATAGCCTTTGCTTTTCACAATCTAGTGGAGAAATAGACATATAAATAAATAATTAGAATAAGGTGTTACTCTTGTGATTTAAACAAGGTCCTAAAAAAGAATAACTTCTTGAAGATAAAGCAGATTTTCTATAGGAATTAACATTTATGTTGAGTTTTGAAGAATGAGTTAAAAGTATGCTAAAAGAATTAAGTAGAGACCGGGCATGATGGCTCAGGCCTGTAGTCCCAACTAAAAGGCTGAGGCAGGAGGATTGCTTGAGCCCAGGAGTTAGAGACCAGCCTGGGCAACATAGTGAGATGCCATCTCTACGAAAAATTAAAAATTTGGCAGAGTGTGGTAGTGCATGACTATAATCCCAGCTATTCAGGAGGCTGAGGATTGCTTAAACCCAGGAGTTCGAGGCTGCAGTGAGCTATGATGAGGACCCTGCACGCCAGTCTGGCCGACAGAGCGAGACCTTGTCTCTAAAAAAAAGAATAAAGTAGAGA
>CAUYSK010014577.1:0-35195 GCA_963575035.1 Avahi laniger | reverse complement strand
TGAGTTGATTTTTGTGAGAAGTGAGAGTTGTGGATCCAGATTCAGTCTTCTACATGTGGCTATCCAGTTTTCCCAGCACCATTTATTGAATAAAGATTCTCAAAAAACATATGAAAAAATGCTCAACATCTCTAATCATCAGGGAAATGCAAATGAAAACCACAATGAGATATCACTTATCTCCAGTGAGACTGGCCTTTATCAAAAAGATCCAAAACAACAAATGTTGGCATGGATGCGAAGAGGTAGGAACACTCATACACTACTGGTGGGACTGCAAATTAGTGCAACCTCTGTGGAAAGCAATATGGAGATACCCCAATGAGATACAAGTAGAACTACCATTTGACCCAGCAATCCCTTTACTGGGCATCTACCCAAAAGAACAAAAGTCACTCTATGAAAAAGACACCTGCACTCGAATGTTCATAGCAGCACAATTCACAATTGCAAAGATGTAGAAACAACTCAAGTGTCCATCAATACATGAGTGGATTAATAAAATGTGGTATATGTATACCATGGAGTACTATTCAGCTTTAAGAAACAATGGTGATATGGCACCTCTTATATACTCCTGGAAAGGGCTAGAACACATTCTACTAAGCGAGGTATCCCAAGAATGGAAAAATAAGCACCGCATGTACTCACCATCAAATTGGTATTAACTGATCAACACATAAGTGCATATATAAGAATTATATCTATTAGATATTGGGCAGGGGGGAGAGGGGAGGAGGGAGGAGGGGACGGGTATATGCCTACACAAAGAATGCAATGCGCACCACACAATAGGATGGACATATTTGAAACTTGGACTGAGGGGGGAGGGGGAGCAAGGGCAACACACGTAACCTAAACATCTGTACCCCCATATTATGCTGAAATAAAAAAAAAAAGAAATGGCAACATAGGCATGTTATTTAAATTTGTAAAGGTAAATGTCAAACAGATTAGAGAGTTGAAGGTAGTTAAATCTGGGAAAAAGGAATCAAAGATTGGTAAGGATAGTTCTCCTTATTTAGAAAAATTATAAGCTCATTGTACTTATTTTACCTGTGAAAAAAACACACGTATTCACTCAAAAGTATGTTTTGTGGATTGGTGCTTGTTCAGAACCCTGTATTGATGATTTATAAGCAGATAAGTATAGAAATTAAGAATAAGCTTTTAGAAATTTTTATAGAATATGATAGACTAATTTTATGTTTGTGAAATCTACTACCAAAAATGAGCTTAAATTTTATATGTCTGTATTTTTTTCTTTCAGTCACTTTTGTAGCAATTCATTTTGATTATCTTCAATAGAATTATCAAGTTATGAAAGATTGGAAATTTAAAATATTAATAACATGAATTTGTTGTGCAAAAATTGCTCTAAAAATCTGAAAGATAATACAAGCTAAAACATGCATTTGAAAGACTGAGGATGTACTTTCACAATAAAAATAAAACAAGAAGTGTCAAAGTAAAATATCAGAGATATCAACTGTCAAACTTAGTACTTAAGGAAAACAGACATTTCACACTTAATATTCTTTCATCTTGTGTGACTTAATGTAGTTTGTGTTTCTTTGAGAAATTAGTCTATTTTACCTAAATTATCCAATTAATACATATGACTGTTTTTAAATTGTTATATGGGTGACTGTTTTAAATCTGCCCTTGTGCCTTCTCCCCCTACTGACAGGCAGGAGGAGCATCCCCTGTGTGGGGTGTGCAGGGTGCATGGCAGGGAGGAGAGCACATTCGAAACACCCAAGTGAATCCCAAAGTAAATCCCACCCAAGTCCTCTATGTGGGACCAAGCAGCTAGGGAGGGGGCGGAGCAAGGGCAGGGGTTAGAGGAAAAGATCCACATGAGTTTTGCACTGGAATCCGGAACTGAAACTGGTATTATGAACGTAATTAAACCTTCTCTGTAGCCCTACCTACCACCTTACCCTACCCACCTCCTACCAATGGCAGTGAAAACACTTTTTATACTTTTGAGCGCCAGACTTCTTATTTCAAAGACACTGTTTTTTGCAAATCAAACTTTAAATATGACTATATTATTCTCTCTTTCCATTTTTATTATTGAATAAATGAATAAAAGATTTTAAGTTTGCCTGAAATACAGCCAGGGTCTTTTGTTTCTCCATAAGTGTGACACTAATATGCTTTAACCTTGGTAATCACTTTCAATCAATGGGAGAAAAAAAAGAAAGATAAAAATATCCCACACTGGAATTATGCAAATAGATGAGCTTGCTTATTAGAATAAAACATTTTTTTCTTTTCATCTTACAGGCCAGTCACATCACATATATCCAATTCAGAAGATGCTAATGT
This sequence comes from Avahi laniger, assembly GCA_963575035.1. Classification (NCBI taxonomy): domain Eukaryota; kingdom Metazoa; phylum Chordata; class Mammalia; order Primates; family Indriidae; genus Avahi; species Avahi laniger. The sequence continues at coordinate 32,861 of CAUYSK010014577.1, read as the reverse complement.
AAACCTTGCCTACCTCTCTTGGCCCATTTTTCTTACTCAGACTATTCCCAAGCATTGCTCTTCGATGGAGACACAATCTTGTTTCCAAGACAAATTGAGCCACATCTTTCCCTCCTGGCAGATGGTTCCTCACTGTCTTTTGATGCTGTCCAGGACAACTCCTCTGATGTCTTTAGGCTTTCTTGTACACCAAAGATGATAAACAGGCCCAGACAATCCTCTTCTATCAAGCTACAGAATTCTTCCAACTTATCAAATCCACTTTCCTTCCAGGAAGACTCCTTTACCCTTGGTTCTGAATTGGAGTGGTCACAAGGTTTAGATTCCACAAAAGGAAGAGAAGACATCTGTGGAGTCTGTACTGCCAGCTGAAGGTTTATTTTCTTATCAGATCCCCAAAGTGTCCAAATCCAGTCTGCTCCAAACAGTAAGGCTTGGTTCTTTGTCATCTTGGTGGTGGTAAGCCACTCATCCACTCCCTACTCTTAGCAGAAAGTGACCAGCCAAAGTAGCCTCTGTGTGTCATGCTGGGTAAAAGTCTCAACCTGTTCTTGGAGAAACTTCTGCATTTTATGTAAATTTGCATTATACATTTTTATTATGAATGAATGATTTCACCTCTAAGATTCTTCCCAATTGAAAACTTATTTAAGTCTTATTAACCCCTATATGCAAGATAGTACATGCTTTACTCCATTTTTTTTCTTTTTTTCCCCCAGCTGACACCGATTTCAAAGTTTTACTCTTCACACTGCACAAAACAAATGTCACTGCCTGTTGCTAGCATTACAAATCAGTTTTTACCTTTTAATATAGAATAAAATTTACTGTACTGGATGCTAGGGAAAACAATAAGAAGCATTTTTCTGGTTCCTCTAGCTCTGGCCATCTATCCACTTTACCTGGGATAAGACAGAAAAATAGCAAGGTAGAATGGAAACCTCTATCAACAGCCTGCTCACAAATTATGAATTCTCTGAATATGATCATATTCCTTTTATCACTATATTTCTATGGTGTAGGCCTTGCACTTTACTGAAATGTACTGACTTGACAGAGAAAAAGACACTGTTGCTTTGACCCTTAGCTTAATTCCAATGGCCATTTATATAATACGTCTGAAACATATCTTACTTAATTGCAACTATTTTGAGAAAGATATTATTGTTTCCATTTTCCTTGAAATTGGAATTCAGAGGGGTTAAGTGGATTTGCCCAACATCAGAAAGAAGCAGAGCCTGGATTCAAACCCCATATCCATCTGACCAAATAGTCCATGCTTTTTATCTTAAAAATAGAGGAGAGGAAAAAACACCATGTGAAGACAGAGGCAGAAGTTGGTGTGATGTATCCACTAGCCAAGGAATGCAAAGGATTGGCAACAACCATCAGAAGCTAGTAGTGAGGCATGGAACAGATTCTGCCTCAGAATCTCTAGAAGGAACCAACCCTGCAGTCACCTGGATTTCAGACTTCTAGACTCCAGAACTGTGAGAGAATAAATTTCTGTTGTTTTAAGTCTCCCATTCTGTGGTACTTGCTACAGCAGCCCTAGGAAACTAATACACCATGCTTCTGCTTTGGAATAATAATGGGATGAGAAGAGGGCAGAAAAGATGAGGATGGTGATTATTACAAATAATTGTCCATTTCATGCCATTTATGGTTCTGCTTACTGACTGATACCTATGGCACACTGAATACACACATCTAGAATATTCTCGAACATTTGTAGACCTCTGCATACATCTACTAGTGGTATGCTTACCAAGAGTCAGTTGCGTTTATTTGCAGTGGTTCTTGTTATTATAATTTTTACTCTGATTTTAAAAACCAGGGGATAGTTTTATTAATGGTTGCATGTTAATCCATCCTAAGGTAGAAAATAAGAGCATTCATTAAGGTATAAACATTATTTTCTAAGTCCTGATGAGTTCTTTTGTTATTCTAACCTGACCTACGAACAAGCTAACCAAATCTTTAATAAGCTATAGGCTACACTCACACGATATTCACTGTATGCCAATATCGTACCAGAGATTTGTCTATATTAACTTGCTTAAGATAACACATCCCAGAATTGGCAGTCAAGTTTCAAACTCTAGCAGTCTGGCTCAAGGGACCATCCTTTTAACTACTACAGGATACTGCGTCTCTCCCCTTGACAGATATAACTTGCACTAGTTTAAAATTTCTTCAATTCAAATAAATGTAGAAAAGTAGCAATTGCAGAGAATCAGGGCCCTAGGGTAACCACAAAACTCCTGGGTCATGTGAGGTTGGATGCAGACCTCTGTGAGCCACATTTTCCCCCATCCCTTAAAGTCCTTATTTGCAATTGTCTTAGAACTGATTGATTCGCTTTTTGGAAGATCTTTTTGTTTTAGTGATTTTTTTTCTATTTTGGGGGTAGCTTTACGCACATCTGATTCCCGCGCTAAGTTTGTCCCCTGCGGCTCGCCGTCCGCGCAGCCCTGGCGCCGCCGCTCTTGCGGTGGGGTTGGCTCTGCAGTCTGCGGCCAGGACGCGGCGTGTGTCCTCTGCCGCCGTGTCCCCGGCCACTCGTGCTCCGAGACCTAGCCCGCGTGAGTGTCTGCCTCGTAGCCTCCTGGCTGTGGGGGGTTGCGAGGGCGGAAGACCGGCCCCGCGAGAGCTGCGGCCGTGGCTGAGCCAGCGCCGCCCTGGGGAGGCCGGTGCGTCCTCTTGGGCTGTTGCTGGCCCGGCAGTAAGCGAGCTGCTGATGCCGGGCTGTCCTCTGCGCCCGCGTCCCCTTGCTCCCAGGCATTGGTTTCTGCTCTGGGCCCTCTGGACGGTTGCTTAGAAAGCTTGCATCCTCCCTTTCCTGGGACCTGCTCCTTCTGGAGTTCACTGTCTAGCTGCTGGTGCTCAGTAATGTTTATCGGACAGTGTTGAACCATGGATTTTTCCTGAACATAAAGAGAGGCACGTGGCTGTGCCAGAACAAATTGCAGCTCTGAATTCTGAGCCACCAAATGGGATGACCTTCATGTAAGAGGTTATAGGAATGCTTGAAAGTGTGCTTGCCCCAGAGAAGTCTAGTGAAAAAGGCAGATTTATTAATGGTGAAGTACTATGTAGAGTGGGACGCACTCTAATAGAAGTGTGAAGAGTGACGGGAGCATTGAGGAGCTGGCAAGAGTCTGGAAAGGCTCAGCCAAGGGGTGGGCAAGTCCAATACATCAGCGGGTCCTGTCTGTACTGCTTCGTATAATATCTTGAATTTATTCTTTTCATACTACCAGCAGCCCAGTCTAGGTCATCATCTTTCATTTCTCCAATAATTTCCTTTCTATTTTCTGTTTCCCCTCTTGCTCTCCTGAATTGAATTCTCACAACAGCCAGAATGAGGTGTTCAAAATGCAGATCTTGTCTTGCTACGCCCTGTTCAAAATCTCCAAATGGCTTCCCATTGCTTTAAGATAGATTACAAATTTCTTGCTGTTTCGTAGTGACTCTTCATAGTCTTTTAACCTTAGTCTATTTTTAAAGTTTCATTCATTCTTTCATTCTACAAATACTTAACTTTCACTATATGCTAGGCAATGTTCTAGACACTGGGATATACAGCAAGGTCTCTTACCTGATGAAGTTTACATTCTTTTGGGAAAGTCACAGTATAAACAAGTAAAGAACTAAATATAATGTCAGGTAGTGTTTAGTGCTATGAAGAAAAATAAAGCAGAGTACTGAGAATGATGGATTAGGGGAGTAGTGGCAATAGCGTATGATAAGATAAAGTAGTCAGGAAAGATCTCCCTGAGGAAGTGACATTTGAGCAGAGCCCAGAGCTCTGCAAAGATATGGGGGAAGAGCATTGTTGTCATAGGGAACTGCAAGTACAAAGTCTCCAAAGTGAGAACAAGCTTAGTGGTATGATCAAGGAACGGAAAGAAGGCCAACATGGCTAGAGCTGAGCAAAGGAGAGAGTAATGGTATAAGACGTCATAGAGTTAAATCATGGCCTGATCTTACAAGGGCTTGTAGGCATTCCATTTGGATGTTTGGCTTGGATTTATTCTGAGTTTGCGATCACATTGGAAGGCTTTGAACAGGTCATGGAAGTGATATAAGGTGATTTACACTTTTAAAAGATCACTGGCTGTGGTGTGGAGAACTGACTTTATCGGGGTGAGAATGGAACCAGAGAACTGTTTGGAGGCTGTTGAAGTAGTCCAAATGAGATGATGGAGACTTGGTAATAGTGGAGAAGGTGATGTGGTTGGATTTGGGCTATAGTTTGAAGGTAGAGCTAATAGAAGTTACTGGTCGATTTGATGCGAGGCTTGAAGACAAGTCTCAGAAAAGCCTGTTAGATTTTTGTCTGTAGTGGTTGGGTGAATGCAAGTACCATTTACAGGGATTGGGAAGCCTAGGAGAAGAAAATCAGATAAGGATGTATTATAGTAGAGAAGCCTATTAAATATCTTTTGCCTCTTATTTCAGTTTTTTCTCTGTTCTACTTTTCGATTTCATCCATATTGAATTTGTGTACTTACTTTGATTTTTCATGTTCTCACGCTCTCTTGAAACTCTTTTTCTCACCTACCTTTTCCAATGGCTTGGTAAGGTAGGTGCTCATCCTTCAGGTTTTAACTTAATTTCCTCAGGAGATTTTTTTCCCCAACTGTATTAGTCAGGGTTCTCCAGAGAGACAGAACCAATAGGATAATGTATAGATATAGATGTAAATAGAGATATATGTTAGGCCATTAAATATGAAATGTCTGATTTCAAATCAAAAGTTTATTATATCTCAAACAAGAAGCAGTGTAATTAATCAAAGTATGCACCTAAGCTATCTACACGGTATTGCCATCTTAATGAGCTTGTTTATGCCAGTAACAAGCCTGGTGAGCCAAGGCTTTTGTGATGAAATCGCGAAAGGCGTTTTTCACAGCTTGTTGAAAATTGAATATTTTTCCTTGCAAGAAGTGGTCCAAAGCCTGGAAGAGTTGGTAGTCAGTTGGTGCAAGGTCTGGTGAATATGGTGGATAACAGAGAGTTTCCAAGTCCAGCTTCTATAGTTTGAGCACCTTTGTTTGTGCAACATGTGGTCAAGCATTGTCTTGCAAGAGGATTGGCCAGTCTCTATTGACCAATCTCGGCAGCTTAATTGCAAGCATCCTCATCATTTCATCCAGTTGGTTGCAGTAGACATCTGTTGTAATTGACTTACCAGGTTTCATGAAGCTGTAGTGGATAATACTAGTGCTGGACCACCAAACACACACCGTTAGCTTTTTTTGATGAATATTCAGTTTTGGACTGTGTTTTGACACTTCATCTTTGTCCAGCCATTGTGCCAAAGGCTTGTGATTGTCAAAAAGAAATTGTTTGTCTTTATGTTGTGACAGCAAAGAAAGGTAAGGTTTGACATTTCTCTTTGGACGCTTAATTCATGTGGTACTCATCTATCCAGCCAGCTTGTTTTCCTTGCCAGTTTGTTTCAAGTGGTCCCATATTGTGGGAATAGTAATGTCAAACTTTGCTGCTAACTCAAATGTAGGTTGAGATGGATTTGCTTCCACTACAGCTTTTAGCTCATTATCCACGTGGCTCATTTTCAAGATTAAAATCACCAGAACAGAACTTCTAAAGCCATTGACATGCTGTGCATTCACTAGCCACATTCTTTGCAAACACTTTGTTGATATTTTGAGCTGTCTGTGCTGTATTGGTTCTATGATGGAACTCATATTTGAAAATGACATGAAATTTTAACTTATCCATGGTTTCACAAAAATTGTTCTAAAAAGAAAAATTGAAAATAATCACAAGCCAAACCATGCATTTGAAAGAATGAGGATATACCTTTACAATAAAAGTAGATGTACCTTCCTAATAAAAATAAAACAAGAAGTGTCAAAGTGAAATGTCAGATGTATCAGCTGTTGAACTTAGTACTTAAAGAAATTGGACACTTCATACTTAATGACCTAATAGTTATATGAGATGACATTTATTAGGAGAATCAGCTTATGTGATTATGGAAGCAGAGAAGTCCCTCAACAAGCTAGAAGCCCAGAGATGCTGGTAGCATGGTTCACTTCAAGTCTGAAAGCCTTCAAAACCAGGAAAGCTGGTGGTGTAACCCTCAGTCCTAGGTGGAAGGCCTGAGAGCTCAGTGGGGGTGGAGGGTGGGTTGCTAGTGCAAATCCTGGAGTACAAAGTCTGGAGAACCTGGAGTTCTGGTGTCCAAGGGCAGGAGAAGAGTGAGAAAGAGAGTGAATTCTTCTTTCCTCTGCCTTTTTCTCTATCTGTGCCCCCAGCTGATTGGATGGTGCCCATCTACAATGAGAGCGGGTATTCCCCATTCATTTGGTCCACTGTTAGGAAGGTCAGTGGAATGGACTATTTGAGACCCAAGCATGGTAAAATAATTGTAGAAGCTCACCTGTGAAAGAATTCTCTTGCATATCTATAGCAAAGACTGCTTTCCTCCTTAGGGACTTTCTTGAAGGTAAATGTCCAGCAGTTTACCACATTATGGCAGTGATAGAAATTACTGCTTAGAAGCAGGGCTGTGAGAACAGAGCAGCACTTCTTGCTAGTGCTACTGAAAATTTCTTATACTTGGTGTCCGCTCCTACCATAAGTCAACCTAGCTTTTCTATGAGCTATGTTTTTATGTACTATTATAAGTAATAAATATCTTTAAAAACCTCTGAAAGTAAAATGGGATATCAAATATAAAGGTATATTTATTAGCATTGCATACCCTATTTTCTATGTTAAATGCAGTCAACAAAAGTTAAATTTGCTAAAGCTAATTCTTTACTAAAATGAAACTGAAATTAAAACATTAATAAATAGACTAATGGACTTAGAATCTTTTACAGTTGCATAGTTAAAAAATAAAATGAGGACTTAAAAATATGTTTTCTAAATTTATTTTTTCCCATTGTTGTAGGAGATTCTATTCTTTTAGTGATGAAGATGAAGTATTTAGTTCTGAGATTTGGATAAAGTTGTTCATGACTTGCTTTCGTACTCACTAAATGAGCTCTGTGCTCGTCCAAGAAGCATAGGTGCCATCTTGAAACACTGAGTAAATATCAAGCAAGGCTTTTCCAATTTGCACTATATTTTGCTTTTATGACACTAAGTATCTAATTTGATTATCTTCTTCGATTTAACTTTTTTTTTTTTTTTTTTTTTTTTTAGTATTTAACATAAGATTTAAACTTTAGGGCTCTCTTGGCCCTAATTACACTGTAAGAGATTTATTTTTAATTTTATCACAAAGAAATCTCTAATAATTATACCATAACTATTATTAATTAGACTTCTATTAATAGTGTTGCTTTCTTCTCATTGCCCCTGATTTCTGATGTTTGTGTCTAAATTCTTGTAGATTCTTGCTTCATCTGTGAAATCTAATTACTAATTTAAAAAGCTAAGATGATTTCTGCATATTTTCCTTTAGTCATAATCTATTGCTTTAAAATGGACTTTTAATTTGTAGGATGAACTGGCATCTTTAAAAGAACAACTGGAAGAAAAGGAATCTGAAGTAAAAAGGCTACACAAAAATTGGTTTCCAAGGTGAAAGAAGGGATTGAAATTCTTGATAGAGGTAAGAATATATGTTTAACATTTGTTATCTTGTTAAAATCCTCCAAAATCTGTAGAAGAAACTGATGTTAGTCAGTGTGTAATTTTAGCATCAAAGAAAGAGCAGAAGCTAGCTAGGCCCAGGACCACAGGGAATTCTCCACGACTTTTCACTGTGCCCAGGAATCCATTAACTTCTTCTTCCGCAGCTGCAGAACGACAATTCTGTACTTTATTGGGCAGTCATTTTTGATTACTAAATTGTAAATTCTCATCACAAAAATGTATTTGTCCAAACTGCAGCACAAGGGAATATCAAAATAATTAAAAGGAACCACTACTACATCCCAAGATTATTTCCCTCAAAACTAAAATCGAGACAAAATAAAGTAAGGAATTTGGAAACCTTTCCTGTTCTTTTGAGAGAAGAGACGAATGGCTTTGTATTTTTGGAAAATTATTGAAAATTTCCTACCAAGCTTTGAGCCTTCAACCTTTTAGAAGGCAAAAATAGACTAATTCTGCTTTTAGAAAAATATATGAATTTATCAAAATTTTTTTTAATACCTGAGGAAGTTCTGAGTATGATATGGACTATAATTTCTAATAATGTGAGTTATACATGACAGAAAATATCTTGAATGAAATGTGGTTTTTAAAACATTACATTTGGAAATATAATGCATGTAATATCTGAAAACACTAGGTCAAATTTAGCCTTTCTTTGTGATTACAAATGAGGACTAGCACTACGAGATACAAAAGCAACTTGAATGGGCCAAGGCTCATTCAAAAGAGCCTTCTAATTAGTGTAGCTTTGATACATTTTCATCTATTATGTGAAAATTAGTAACATTATTTTCTGTCCAGTGAGGGACTTGAATCAGATTACCTCTAAAGTCTTGGTTGGCTCTAGAATACTGTGGCTTTATATACCTGTAGGTCCCACATTTTCCCATCCATCAGAAAACCCAGTTCATCAAACTTGAGAGAAATGGTTTTCCCTCTCCTATATTTTGGCATAGGGTGGAATTGTACATTGTTAAAGGACATTCAGAAACAGGTCATGCATTTAGGGTTTTAAAAATAAAATGGAATCACAGGACTTGGGGCTAGATGATATATTAGGCTAGTGCTACCCAGAGTCTGATCTGGGGACCAGAACCAGTCTGGCGGCTGCTTGTTATCAGTGCACCCCCAGATAACTACAGGGGTTGAGAGCAAGTGTTCAGAAACCTCCTGGCAATCTGCTGTTGGCACAGCATCTGACTGCATCCTGAGCGCCTTCGTCTCATTGAACAGGAGAGAGACTGCTTCAGTGTTGTTGAACTTGAGTGGGGAGTTGGACGTGATACAAGCAGTGGAGGACCAGGGATCACACTGTGATGGAAATGTGAAAAACAGCCAAAGCGACATTCACTGGTTTTTCATCACATATGATGTAACAAGTGCTTGTACTCCATAAGCCTAATGTTAATGCGAGAAAATCAAGGTTCAGAAAGGTGATGTGACAGAGATAGCTCGAATTTAAGTCTTCCGATTAATTACACACAATCTCTTTCCAACATCACACAGAGCATTATTTATTGGACTGCCAATCCTGAAGTCACAAAATAGTGCTTAATGTTGAGTTTTTATGAGGTTAGAGTTCTTTCATTTTAGGTAAAAAGAGACTAAATAATAATACTTGGAAAATATTATTTATTGTAATGTATGCTAATTTCCAATTCATTGGGTTTTCCTGCATAGATGAAAATTTTAAAATAAGAAGCTCAAAGAAAAAAGTAAGGTTTTGGTGTATTTCCATCAGCCGCTATATTCATCAAAAGTACTGCTTGGACTGTTCTTTGCATGTGTTTTAAAACATTTCTCACTGAAGATGTAAAGTTGCTTCATTGATAAGCCCTCCATTTCTTCAAAGTATGCAAAATAGAGGGTAAACAAACAAACAATCAAAACAAGCAGTAAAAAATCATTTTGTCCGATTCAGTCCCTTTGCTCTGCAGGACACAACAGGGCACACAGAGTGATGGATATAAGAACATGTTTTCGTTGTCATCCAGATGATATAGGGTCCGAGGAGAAAATAACTTTTATGCTCCTGAGAAAACCCACTATTATAAAGGTTTAATGAAGTTGAAAAATAGTTTTTAACTTCATTTTTGATTTTCAATGTTTTGAAGTCCACTATTTGTCTCAGATCTACATTGGAAGCTCCTTTAAACATACTTCTTGCTACAGCAGAGATTTTATCCAGGCTGATTAATGGAGCCTGGATTATTTAGTGCAACATTCAGATAAGTCCTTAGTGAGCTCTTTCCCCCAGACATTGAATTTTCAATTCCTATAGAATATAGCTTAATTGAAAATGTTACATCAGGGCTGAATGATGTACCACTGTTTTAAAAATTATCTTAAATAGCATTTTTTTCCCTCAGAAGAAGGCACTTTTAGCTGAAATGTTTTTTCTCTGTTTCAGTTTTTAGTCCATGGTTTCACATTTGGGTAACTTTTCATCTTAAAATGTTTAAGTTTTTAATTATTCAAGTAACATGCTTTTGTATTTGAATAACAAATTTGAAGGAAAACCACATTCAGCTTGTTTTGGCCTTTATTACTTTGGCCTTTATATCTTGAAATCTATTTTAAAATATTGAAAATGAAGTTTATAGATGAAGCAAATACTTACTATCCTTCTGTATGGAACCGCAACCAGCTTCCTAGCATGAGTACTCATGTAAATACCACACTGCATCAGGCTCTCACCGTCTGTGCCTCCCTCTGGGTTATGACTGAATATCATTTTCTCTGCTTTTGTCATTATGTGTACTGTTCATTGCTTTCACCCACTGCTCCTTTTTTTGAAAGTCTGTGTTTTTATTGTTATAGAACTAAAATTTCATCTTCAGTGTTCTTCATGAAGATGTTGTTGTTGCTCTGAGAGAGGATACCTAGCTCTCACATACCCTTATTTTCTTTCTGGAATGACAACTGTTGAGGTGAGATAGGAGCTCATCTTTCAGATTTTCCCTAAGAGAGAATCTGGGTGTTAAATGTGCTCTTTTTAAGAAACAAATAATACAAATCGTTAACATCTTGACCTTAAAACGTTTCAGTCTGAAGAATAAGTAGTTTCTGATCATTGTCACATATGTTAACTAAACTGACTTCTGACTTGTTGTTGTGTTACTTTCAGGTATTGAAGTACAAAAAATGAAAAAGACTGTGGAGTCTTTGATGGCAGCCAATGAAGAAAATTTATTCAGATAACATTTAAATATTTATGTGGATGTTTTGTAACAACATTTTAAGGATCCCATACAATTTCGTGAAATATTCCATTTTGAAAGAACATACCCCAAACACTACTGACATTAAGGGGCAGGTGTGCTCTGTCCCCGCCCAGGTGTGCACACTCCCAGTGGTGGCAACTGTCATTGTGGCTGTGTGCACAGGAGTAGGTGCCAGTAGCACTGGCTCAACCGAGCATCCCCACCAGCATGAATTTAGAAAACGTTCCAGCGTTCAGATCAGTTCTGCATATGCAGGTGACAAATAAAGGAAAGAATACATTCCATAGCACATCCTTTCTGTGGTCACTGGAAATTCTGAAGGAGGTAGCTCCGTGACAGTCTTGGCTTCACAGTCATGATGGATTTCTTCTCAGTAGACATGTTATTTCCTTCATTCTTCTGGCCGCTTTCATATCTGGGCTTGTCTCTACTCCCCTGAGAGATAAAATACCAGAAAACAGAAACACAGGCTTTGCTTTAGCTACATTGGCCTAATACCAAGGTCTCCATGGGTTCCCCACTTCAGTTGGATCTCCTCACCCACATCCTGTGTTTTATCCTGCTAAGAGCACAGATGCAGTTACCCCACTAAGGCGTGTGTTTGTCATGGCTTACCTGACCACACACGTATCTAACGCAGCCACAGTCAGGCTCAGCTTGTGTCATCAGAACTGCTTTCCCCTTATGCGCCTCAATGATTAGAACGAAGGGACATTTTCTCAAGAAAAAAGTAATTTCAAGGAAGTAAAAAACAACACAATGCTAATTAACTTTGGCTTGATCTTTTTCTCTCATTGTAAGTTTCTTTCTTGAATTCTTACCTACTCTGTTTTTCTTATTTATTTTTGCCTTTGACTCTTTATTTGCTTTTTACTCCACAGAAATAAACTCATTGTCATACCTACTTACCTATATATAGGCTCCTTTTTGCTAATCTTTCCCACTATTGAATGAAAAGTAATTAGCATATAGCTTTTATTATTTTTTAAAACAAAAAAAAATTACTGAAATTTATTTTGTTTTACTTTCTTTCCCTTGAAAAATAGCAACAGGCTGCATGCAGTGGCTCACACCTGTAATTCCAGCATTTTAAGAGGCTGAGATGGGAGGATTGCTTGAGGCCAGGAGTTTGAGACCAGCCTGAGCAACATAGCAAGGCCTTGTCTCTATAAAAAATAGAAGAAATTAGCCAGGTATGGTGACATGAATCTGTAGTCCCAGCTACTTGGGAGCTGAGGCAGAAGGATCCCTGAGCCTCCCTTGAGGCTGGGAATTGGAGATTGCAGTAAATTATGATGACCTCCCTACACTCTAGCCTATGTGACAGACCAAGACCCTGTCTTAAGAAACAAACACAAAACAAGCAGCAACAATCAAGAAAATTGCCATTGTTGAATGAGGGCTTACTAGTTGCCCAAACTGCTATAGGAGCACCAAGAATATAACATAACTTTCTTGGGGCTTCCAGAAGGCTTCAAGGAGGAAATATTTGAGCAAATTTTGAGGAAGAGTGAGAGTTGTTCATCAGGAAAATGAAGCTTTTAAGCAAATGGTCCATGAGTGGAAACATGTCTGAAGACCTGGGCTTGGCACAGCACAGTGCATGCTGGGAAAGAGGTGGAGCATGAGGCACAGGTGGGATGGGAGGTGTGAGGCTGACCACAGAGCTCAGTTAGGGCAGTCAGCTTGGTATGCTAGGCTTATGATTTGGGGTCTTAGCTTGTAGACTTTGGACAGTGACATAATTAAATTGCCATTTTGGAAAGCTAACTCTGGTAGCAGAAAGGGAGAGTGAAGACAGGTGAAACAATTAAGAGACTTATAAAAGTCTAGATGGAAAATGAAAAGGGGTTGAAAATAAGGCAGTGGCTGTGAGGTGATAAGGAGGGAAGAGATTTTAGAGAAATTACAGGTTGACAAGGTTTAGAAATCTCTGGATTTGAGAAACGAGTAACCTCTTTTGGACAACCAGGTGAATTCGGTACCCTTAAACAGTTAAGGAAATCCAAGTACAGGCTCAAGTACTGAAGAGAAATAATGAGCTTAATTTTAGATACATTCAATTTGAGACAAATTCAAGGGACATTTTAAAGGATATTTCTCATGGAAAGTTGGAACATGAACCTAAATTTTAGGATTAATAGATATAGATTGGTGGGGAGTGAACCCCATAAATTTTAGGAGAAATACGGAATTGTAGATAGGAGGTCACTGATTACTGACTAATGGAAGTCATTTTGGGGAAGTGTTTTGAAAAGGGAAAAGCCAGGTAGTGATTAACGATGACTAATAAAGACAGAAGATGTAGGCTTTCCCTTCAAGATTTGACGTAAAAGTTACAGAGGGGAGTAATTAAAGCTGATTTCTTTTTCTTGGGTTTTGGGTTTTATTTTTTTTTGGTATCTTGTCACCTTGTTTTTGTTTTTTTAAAAATGGCAGCTAAAGGATAGGATCTTTAAATTTAGAGGTACTTTTCCCATATCTCTGATATATGTAGGAAACATAGTTGTAGATATTACCAGTTTTACTAAAGTTTAAAAGTATTCAGTATAAATAATTCACATCTGCTTATTGTTTATATTGCAATGACTTTTACATTTTTAAGATGATAAGATTAGGCCCGGTGTGGTAGCTCATGCCTCCCACGCCTGGAGGCTCAGGCGGAGGATTGCTTGAGGCCAGGAGTTCAAGACCATCTTGAGCAAAAGCAAGACCCCTGTCTCTACAAAAAATAGAAAAAGTTAGCCCAGCATAGTGACATGTGCCTGTAGTCCCAGCTATTTGGGAGGCAGAGGCAGGAGGATCTCTTGAGCCCAGGAGCTGGAGGTTGCAATGAGCTATGATGATGCCACTGCAGTCTACCCTGGGTGATGGAGCAGACTCTGTCTCAAAAAAAAAAAAAAAAAAATCATAGGATTAAAGATGGTAATTTGTTTTATTCATAGGATTGGAAAATAGAAGATCTTCTATTTGACAGTGCCCGAACAGGTATAAGAAAATGCAAGATAAAGTGGTACTGGCCCAAGGTAAACAAAGTAGAGTTTAGCTTTAGAGGTTTTTCTGCTTTCCTTGATTCTAAGTGGCTATGAATTTATATAATAAAACTAGCTCTTTACCATATGTAGTTTGAGAAACATTCTATAACCTTGTGATAGATGAAAATTTAACTCAAAAAATAAAATGATAAAAAACAACCTTATATTATGTCCAAAAGATGTATAAACAGATATTTTTAACCTGCTAACTTAAAAAAATTAATACATATTTAAGCATAATGTTTTCATCTGGGTTAACATCATTTAATATAATGCTCAACACTCAACCTAAATTTAGCCCTGTCTTAATTTTGAGAATTCAGTGCTCTTCAAGTGTGCAAAAGAATATTTATCAAGCCAGCCTAAACTAATCTGGCTTTTTGCCAAGTGCTAGAATTTTTTTGTTTTTCTCATGAATATGGATATTCTGCATTTTACTTCTCCACCTCTGCAAGCTCATTATTAGATAGTTCATTGCAATGAAAGAAAGTCCTGACCAAATTCCTCAGAAGGATGGATATCTATTAGCTCTAATGAGGAGGAAGCAGCCAAAAATTTGTTTGAATCTTGGAGTTCCTTCTCTCTGCCTTCTGGTATTCTAACCAGACCTTTTATGTATGTCTAATTACTAAGCAGATGTGATAGTATTCTTACATGGCTAAACTTGTAATCAGCTCTTGACCCAGGATATATTTTTTTTGAAGTGAAGGGAAACTGAATACTTCTGGACCTTTAATGCCATTATACCACTTCTAGTTATTCACTTAACTTAAACAACAGTAATATTGGCAGCCAAAAAATTGTTTCATAAAACCCATATTAATTACTACAACTTAAAACATCTATACAGATACAAGTTCTTTTGAAAATTAATTTTATTTAGATATAATTTATACATAATAAAATTCACTCAGTGTAAGTATATAGTTCTAGATGTAATCCTTCATGGGCTTAATTTAAGCTCATGTCTCCCAGATAGTTTCTTCATATGCTAAGTAGCCAATACAAACAGTTGAATCAAATTAAGATAATTAATATGCTAAATGATTGCACATATTTTTATTCAACTTACCTATGCATAACCCTTTTATTTCTCAATATGATATAAAACAAAACAGCTTTACTGAAAATATTACATGCTGATAGAGACTATTCAATTATTACAAATGCATTTGGGTCATTCGCCTGTGTCCTTTGTAATCAGCTTACATTCAATGCCACTGACCTAGGCAAGAAGCTCTGGAAATAGGAGAATTTCTGTGGGAGGATATTAGTTTTTCAACTTTTATAACACTATCATTAATTATCTTTCACTGTATATTACAATTAATAATATATTAAAATTAATAGATATTATTTTATAGACATTTAATATATAAATGTTCTTTATAGAACATCACTATCTCAAATAATGAGAATCAACTATGTATCACATTCAAACAGAAATGTTAAAAGCCACTGTACAATTAGATCCTGCTCTTTTTACTCTACCATTAGAATGTCAGGTCCTAAATAGGAAGTATGTCTTTAGCCTGGGCTCTGGGATGGAAATTCATGTAGAGTTGAATAACAGCAGCCAACCCACAGCTGCCTGCATGTACTAGGAATGAGAAATATATATTTGAGGTTGATACTGCTGTAAAGCTACCTGATATAATGCATTTATCCCATTGCTAAAATTATCAGTGAAAAATTATTTATCATGTAAACACTTGATAGCAGGTAACATGCTCTGTGCCTAACACAGTGTCAAACACAATAGTACTCAGTAAGTATTGAATGAATGTATAAATGTATGAATGAATAAAACTGAAAGATATCATAGGATATAATATCACCTAAGTTTGAGAAGAAGAAGAGTAATTAAAGTCATTGAAGTCTACTTGAGGATATGGGAACAGATTAGGTCCTAGGAAATTGGGAACATCATGAAGTCATTTGCCCGACTCTGTGCAATATCATTTGCCCAAGAATCTATAACTAATTTAGTCTATAAAACAGATAACTTGGTAAAGCTTGAATAATGAGTTTTGTGCTTGACATGCTCCCAGTAAATATTTAATAAATATCTGTTTATAAGGCCATTTAAATAACATTTTATGAAAAATATATCCTATCTTATTAAAATAAGGAAGTAAACTGGAACCCAAGGATACTCCATCAAAGATTATAACATTTCTTTGATTAGAAAGTGAGTGATTAAAAAATTCAATGTTATTAAATCAAGGTCACAGCAACATAAATTTACTTGGTTCATTTATTTTAAAGAGTAAATTTTAGCTTTAATTATTTATGACAGTTTTAAGTATGCTCAAAAATTTATTGCCTTGTTTGGAGAGTACAATTAAATCTCTGCTTTGGGAGATTTTAATATTATTAATGTGTAAGGATAAATCTGAAACACATTTGTGAAAATGGGAACATTAATACCATAGTCCAAAGAACGGCTTTTCTCTTTGAGCAACTTTAAAGATCACGTGTATTTGGATGAACCATTTACATTCAGAAGAGTTAAAGTTGATGGAAAATCAGTCTCCTTGGAGCTGCAATCATTTTTCTTTTTCAGTATTGCAGGAAGGTGTTATTTCAGTTATTTCACACATGGAATTTTGGAATTTTGGAAAATATAACATGACATCTTTTATTCATGTCTTAGAAGGTTTTCCTGGACTCTATAGTTGTTCCAAGCCTGAAAGAACTTGTTGGTCTAAACTGGACCAATTACTATTACAATAAGGAGACTTTGTAACGGCATTTTGGTCCTTTATTTTCTTATGTTCTTCTGAGTTCTAGATTGACCTGCTCATAAAGAAAATTCTAAAACATTGCAGTATTGGCTTACTAAATCAGTGAATTACTACAGACATAAAACGGAATTCAAACTTAACTGTTTACTTCATTGCTACAGAAAGTCACTTTATAGCATTTTGTTAAGAAAAAAAGCTTCATGTGAATCTTTGAGAGTCTTTGATATATACTCATTCAATAAAAGAGATGATTGATATACTAACTGTAGAAAATAAAAACATGTGCCTGACAAATTCTTGAGAAAACTGATGCTTAAAAAATACTCATAAACCAAATTCACTTATTCCTAGTGTTAAAGAAAGCCTCACGAAGATGCTGAGATTTAATGTAAAGAACAATATAATTTAGTTAGATATCAGAAAAAGGGAAGGGAGTAGAAGAGAGAGTATTTAATTTGGAGATAATTAGCACATGAGAAAGTAAAGAGGTATGAAATCAAGAAAGGTTGAAAAAGTTCCTTTATATTTTCAGAAGAAAATTATAAAGTAGAGAAATAGACATTTTAAATGTAAGGCATGAAACCATAAAAATTCTAGAAGAAAATGTTGGGAAAACTCTTCTGGATATTGGCCTAGGCAAAGAATTTATGACTAAGACCCCAATGGCAATCACAGCAACAGCAAAAATAAATAAATAAATGGGACTTGATTAAGTTAAAAAATTGCACAGTTAAGGAAATTATCAACAGAGCAAATAGACAACCTACAGAATGGGAGAAAATATTTGTATGCTATACATCTGATAAAGGGCTAATAACCAGAATCTACAAAGAACTCAAATCAATAAGAAAAAACAAAACCATTAAAAAGTGGATAAAAGACATGAACAGAAGCTTTTCAAAAGAAGATAGACAAATGGCCCATAACAATATAAAAAAATGCTCAGCATCATTAATCATGAGGGAAATGCAAATTAAAACCACAATGAGATATCACCTTACCCCAGTTAGAATGGCTTTTATTAAAAAGTCCAAAAACAGTAGATACTGGTGTGGTTGCAGAGAGAAAGAAATGCTTACACACTGTTGGTGGGACTGCAAATTAGTACAAACTCTATGGAAAACAGTATGGAGATATCTCAAATAACTAAAAGTAGACCTACCATTTGATCCACGATCCCACTGTTGGATATTTAACAAAAGGAAAAAAAGTCATTTCATCAAAAAAACACCTGATGTTGAATGTTTATTTTAGCACAATTCACAATTGCAAAGATGTGGAATCAACCCAAGGGCCCATGAATTCATGAGTGGACTAACAAAATGTGGTATATGGATACCATGGAATACTAGTCAGCCATGAAAAGGGGTGGATTAAGGCCTTTCACAATTTGGATGGAACTGGAGACCGTTGTCCTAAGTGAAATATCTAAAGAATGGAGAAACAAACAGCACGTGTATTTGCTAAAATTTAATTGGAACTAACCGATGAGCACACATGTACAGAGGGGAGTAAAACTCAATGGAAATCAAGCAGGGGGGAGGGAGCAGGAGCGGAGGGGCAGAAATCTACCTAATGGGTACACTGAACACTATCTGGGTGATGGGCACACTTACACCCTTGACTCAAGCATAACAAAAGCAATCCATTGTAACCAAAAACATTTACACCCTTATAATATTTTGAAATAATAAAAAATAAAAATAAAAAAATCATAAGCCGTTTAAATCCCCGTAGCAGCTAGTCATCTGCTTTAAGTATGTCACTTTTTTCAAGGACACTAATACATCAATATTACTCCAGGTTCCAAGATGAATGAAAGGTGTTCCAGCTCTTTAAGAGTCATTTGTTCTCAAAAATGTTTATATATTCCATGTTTTATTGTACACAGTCATGCCCACTAATCCACTCTTTCAAGGTAATTCATATCAAATGGGATGGCTGGAATCGATGTGGTTAAGTAAAGTATAGATATTTCTTATATACTTTTTAGAAATACTTGTACCCTAAATAAGAAAAACAGAATTTTTCAAAAGATATTAGCAGAGATTACTTCTAAATCATTTTATTTTGGCCTTGAAAGTAAATCTGTGCTAATGGAAAGTATTGTTTTACAGCATGAATTAAATTATTGCAATCTATAATTCCTGCTGGAGATAGTAGGTTTCCAGTAAAATGATGTTACATTTGCATTTTGATAGCATACAGTGTTAGGCTGTTCCCTTCAAATTCAGAGAAACACAAATAGAGTATTCTCAAGAGAAATATAAGTTACTCCATTATATTTTACCAGGTACATTCATGGGACTTCCAATAAAATCTGTAATTTTTGTAAATCAAACAGCCAACTAATGAAATACCTTGTTTTCCATAAAGTAGGAAACATGCATATATTTCATCATTTATAAGCTTATTTTATTTCTCCACCATGGACATCAATAATGTCTTAGAGTTGTGTCTATTATAGGAGGACTTTTAACTGCCAACATGTGAATCTTATATGGTAAGATGAAAGTGAAATGTTTAGACTGCTATCAATATAATCTTAGGAATAAAAGTTTTTTTTAAATCATGAATTTATAACACGAACAGCATAGGGATAATTTTTCAAGTTACGTAATGATTTTACTATATGAAAGCAAACAAAAATTATAACAACAAAAAGAGTTAAGTTTCCTTTACATAGCAAATGCCCTAGCTTAATTAAAGGATTCAATTGTTAAAATTTTAGTTTGTATATAAATTTGAAGAAACATATTTATTCTCCACAGTGAGGTTAGTAGATATGTAAAGGCATTAGTATCAATAACTAACATGTATTTTGTACCCTTGGTGCTGTCCTAGATTTAGAAGTTTGTTATTGTGACAGTGGCCATTTAGTAAAAATAATAAATCAAAATAATTTTAACCAAATAATTGATGGCCATTATCGATAGCCTAACAATAATTAAAACTTGATTTGCTTTCAAATTTACATAGTGACTTGTGTGATCTCTTTTAGCAATAATATAAAGTACAACAGCCAAATACGAGAAGTGGAGTCTGGAGAGGACAGACCTTCTAACTTCAAGTTTAGTATTATTTGTAATTAACATAGTGGTGGAATGATGAGCTATGTGAAAAGTACTTGTTTTAGATAGATTGATGTAAATTTCCATAAATAAAAGCTCTGTATGTCCTATCTCCTATCTCTAGTATGTTTATTCCATCACAGAACTTCTTAACTTATATACTCATTGCTTTTTAAAGTGAAGATTCAATCTTTCATCAAGTGTTTATTAAGCACCAAGCAGTAGGGAAAAAGCAGTTAATACAATAGGAATAATTTCTTTTCTCATGGCCTACCATCTACTGTAGTGTTTCTTAAACAGCAGTTTTTTAACCCCTGTGGGTTTGTGGATGTCTTCTAAGGGTACAGACAGAATTCTGTTTAGGAATATAAAAATTTTAAAATATAACTTTTAAATTATTAAATTATTAAAATATATATTTTAAATAACATTTAAAATATAACTTTCCACAATAATGAAAATGTTCCATTGTATATTGTCTAATATGGTAGCCATAGCCACATATGGCTATTAACTATTAAAATGGGACCAGGATGATTGATGAACTGAAACTTTTATTTTTACTTTAAACTTCAATATTCACATGTGGCTGGTGGCTATTGTATTGGAAAGTGCAGTGCTAGATACTCTTAGTGTTGATACTGCCATCTGACCTAAGCCCTTGTGTTTGATTTTATGTGTATAACCAGGCTTGCAACATGTGGAGTCCAAATGATAGCATGGCTGCCCATCATAATCATAAAGATTTCTCAATATGTAGTTTGAATACTGGAAGATGGTGGTAGCTTTCAAGCATCATAAAACTGTAGTAAATAAGATGCCTTACTGGAAAGATCCAATGGCATAGTAGCAAGAATGCAATTCAGCTAATAAGCAGTGCTTAATTCCATTAATTTGCTTTGTAAATTTGTATATTTGCATAAGAGCTATAAACAAAAGGAGTTTGTTTACCCAGTTTATTTTGCACCTATTTAAGTAACAATATAATTTAAACATTTTATCAATGCTGAAGAGAAATTATTTTTCCTTGAAAAGGCATTGTTAGTTACTTAAGTTTGAGAAATATTGGTCTAGCAAATAATATGTCATCATTGTGTTAGGCCTTATTCAACTAGCTTTGTTGCCTATTTGATTCTCACAACCATCCTATGATGTAGATATAACTATGATCCCAGTTTTATAGCTTTGGAAACCGATTACAGCTTTAGCAATTTGCCTAAAGTCCTACAGTTAATAAATGATGAGTTTCAGGATATAAATCCAAGTGTTTTTTATTCCATAGTAGTTACCCAATATAGTAAGAAGAATAATGCCCCCCGCAAATGTGTCTACCTCCTAATCCCTTAAACTGGGGAATGTATTACCTTACATGGCAAAAGGTACTTTGCAAATGTGGTTAAGTTAAAGATCTTGAGATGGAACCATTCTCCTGGATTATTCAATAGGTTCAACATAATTAAAAGGGCTCTTACAAAAGGGATGAAGGAAGGTCAGAATGAGAGCAAGAGAAGTGATGATGGAAGCAGAGCTCAGAGTAATTTGAGAAAGGGGCCATAAGCCTAGGAATGCAGGAGGCCTCTAGAAACTTAAAAGCTTAGGGAAATGCATTCTCCCCTAAAGCCTCCAGAAGAACTACAGTGCTGCTCATACCTTGATGGCATCCTTCCAAGGTAGTTTAAGGTCCATTTTCATGCCCCTTTGTGGAGATGAGACTTTTTGGAGGGTATAGGGAGAAATGTTCGCCTTATTACAATCCCTTCCTTCCAGTTTAAGATGCAATAAAGGGGCATTTAATTCAACCAAATGTACGACACTCTCAGAGAAGATTTCTGGTAAGTACATTCTTCTCCCTCTCACTGCATTTCTAGTGATGTTTATTGGCTAACTAAATAGAGATTGAATGTCCCCATAATCTAGCTCAATATGCACTTAGGTTTTTATAAGAAAACAGAAAAAAAAAAAAGAAATAGACACACTTAGTCTGGAAAAGAAGCTGGAGAACCTATGTTACTGTACAGAGAATTTCTCTCAGAATATCCACCAACAATTTATCTCTGTCTTGCGCTAGCACTGAAAATGGTTGTCATTTTCCACAAATGAACCATCTCTACTTTGCAAAACATCAAGTACAAAATGCTGCAGTGGAAAGTGGAAGAAGGTTAAGATAAGGGGTGGGTTACTGTATTTAAAAAATAATGCTGTGTGCAATAAAATGACTAATTCATGTTTTATTGGGGCAACAGTGGCATCTTCCTCCTATCACATAAATTTAGTCCTGCAAAAGGTGTAATCACCCTGCTTGTCTCATGATGGTGCTATTTTCTGTTTTTCCAAAATCAGGAGAGAAAAAGATTAGCTGCCTTTTCATAGCTTCCAAGTTTTAATTTCTCTCTAAGGAATAGTTTGTAACACTAGTAAAGAAATCTGTAATATACCTTGTAAATACATATCGTCAAAAATTACTTTTACTTCATTTGAGGACATTCAAATATACTCGTCAGGGAAATAATAACATCACTTATATTTATAAAAGACCCAAATTTACAAAGCTGAATAGTATGAGTTTTTGATCTTTACATAAAACCTGAAAAAACTGGTAAAACACCTATAGATTACCATTTAACAGCTGAAAAAATCTGGATCTAGAAAGATCAACATGTCTTGGTTAAACCTGTGGCTTGAATGCAATTCTTGGCATTTGGATCACTTTTTGATTCACTGGTGAGTGAGTTGGTAAATGAGATAAGTGCTCCTAATACTTAGGAAATCAGAACTCTCCAGATAAACAGCTGATTTCATTATAGAAACTTTGACAGGCTATTAGGAAAGGTTAAGAAAGGAAAATAGCATTTATGTGCTGAAACTTACTGGCCAGAGACATAAATTTAAAAAGGTAGTGAATCAATCAGTTCATTCTTTAGGCTTTATCTCCATCATCAAAACTTTGTGGTATTTGAGTGCTCTTATATAACTTGTAACTGGCTATTCAATTTCATGTTTTGGAGTCCTTCCTGGTAATTGGTGATGAGTGTATAGTCTGTGTAATACTTGGTAATAAGTGCTAGGCATTTGCATATCTGATTTAATCCTCATAAAAACTCTGAGCTTTATATTATTTTTCCACTAGAATCTGGGACTTGGAAATTGAATGCCCTGCCGGACGTTATGTAACTAGGAAGTGATGATCTCATAGACATTCTTTCCATCATGATATTGCCTACTACTAAGTTTGAAGGGAGTTATTGACTGTTCTTGTTGACAGATTCCTGCAGATCAAGTAAAAGAAGATCCCTTGGAGAGGGCATATATAATTTCTTTTCTATCAAATTCCTTTTTATAAGTGGTAGCTAGTGACTGAAGTGAATGATTTCTCCATATGTAGTTTCAGGAGAACCTTTGACCAAAACCATAACACTGGACAGGTGAAGGACCTATGGTGACCATGGTAGAGATGACCCCAGATTCATCCAGTGAACAAGGAAGCCTTTATAAACAAGGCAGAGGCCCCCCCTTGGATTGAATCAAACATTACTGACATAGGGTGATTGAAAAATGTCCTGTTCCCGAGGAAGGTGCACATTACAGCATTATTCTCTTAAAGTGGCATTGACAGGAGGCTGAGGAACAGTATGCTTAAAACTAGTTTGCCGAAAAAAAGAATATTCCAAATACTTTGGAAGGTGATACATTTTGACTCCCCCAAAATAATGCACGTGAATTCTTATTTCTGTGCATTGCTTGAAAGTAAAGGTCACAGTCATATAAAGTGAAGCATAAATTATCTGTGTTCTCTGATATATTCTGATCATATAGAATAGTTTCTGGTACACAGTAGGCTCTCAGTAGGTATTTGTCGGACGAATAAATCAATAAAATAAATCACTGTACATGAGCAGCCTTCAGTAATCACAGACCTAGCAGTGCATTTATTTAACACATGAATGTAGCACCTATTTTTAGCACAAATGGAAAAGAATTTAGAAATAATCTAGTCTAACCTCCTCTTTTTATAAATGAAAACAAGGTCTGGGGAAAGACATAATTTAACCAAGGTTACACAGAAGCCAGAAATCTAGACAAAAGCAGAGAAAAGACTTCTCAGCTCCTAATTCAGGTTTGTTACCTCTCCATCTCCACTCCTTCCTTTTGCATTTGTAATATAACTGAGCAACATCTGTGATTTGGTAAAAGGAAACATCTAGAAAAATGAAGAAACTGATTCCTGTATAAATGTTTAAAACTTAAGCCAATCTCAGATTATCCCTTTTTTTCCAAAGCTTAGGTTCAATGATCGTCCCTTCTGTCCCTATAATTCTTCATTTAAGTGCCACATCTTATATATGGGGTGATCTGTGATTGTACATGTATGTGCTTATCCTGCCCTCTTTTTAGTGGACTAGAACAATGTAGATTGTCTTGATTTCTGAAACAAAATTGAGATTTATAGAAGGTAAATTGGACATTTGACTCAGCATAGGCAGGGGATGAAGAGATGAATAAGGTTAAAGAGACTGAGTTGGCAAGGTTTTGCTTTAAGGAACCAGGCACGCAGAAGAGAGTAAAAGGAAAGGAGACACTGAGAGCACAGTTTCATTTGTTCTTCATCCCACTGAGGAGCAATGATAAGGTACAATAGGCTGATAATCTATAAAAATCAGAAAACTAATTCCTCATCCTAGGATCTCTAGTCACATGCATAAGGTGGCTCCCTGATTTCCAGTCTTTCTCACATATAAAATAGGAGAGTTAGATAATAATAATTACAAAAGACCATAGAGTATGTAAGAGGCATTATGCTAAGCTCTTGGTGGATGTTATTTAAAAGTACAACCACCTCTGCTAATTCATATTAGTGTCCCCATTTTACCCATGTATGCAGAAGATGTGCTAGAGATAGAGTTCAAGTCCAGGTTTGTCTAAATCCAAAACCCATATTCTTAACCATCATTCTATACTATCTCCAAAATTATATCATTTAATGGAACTGGCAAATTAGCCCAAATGTACATTGAGTGACAGAACAAACACATTCATTAGTATTCTTATGGGGAAGTAGTCACCTCTTCCACTCAATACACGGGGTTTACACAAATTACATCAGATAAACATGTTAAGCACAACACAGGAATATGTACAGCCCACAACTCTGCTCAACATCTAACTACCTCTGAGACAAGGAAGTGAGCTTAAATGAATGAGAGCTTTATTCATCAAGCTTGGCAACCCCAACAGTTAGGAAATCCCCCAAGCCACAAGTGGGTACTTACAGGCAAGGCTCTGGACTTGACTCTGATCTCTCCTGTGCTGAGTGAATGCATTTCTGCTCACCTTGGATGGCTGTTAGCTGACTCCTACCCCCAGGAGGAGGGCACCTCCAGTTCCGGTTTCCTCTCTCTTCCAGGGGAGCTTTGTTTCCAAGAGGGTGTGTCTCTGTCTGTTGGATTTGTCTGCAACTCCTAGAAACTCCTATGCTGAGTCAATGATTATGATCAGGACATTACTGTAGACTCCCACAATTTAGGAATTCATATGTGGGCAATTTCTCTTTCATCCTATGGTAGATACAGTTGAAAAATCATACAGCACTGAATAATAGGGAGAAATATTGTCCATAATGAATGTATATATGGGTTTTTGAGTTTTGCCGCTGTGAGTGAAAGGGGAGGCATTGTGTACAATAGAATGTTCTTATGGCACTATTTATTTAGGATAAAACAAACCAATATTACCACCTAGTTACACTGGGAAAACATTGGACGTAAAGGAACTATGCTAATTTCTTATATAAGGGAGGATACTAGTATAGCACTAAATCCATGAAAATGTGAGGCACTTCATACAGATTCATAGATAGCTAGGTAGTCCTGCATTTGTTTACATGCTCAAAAAATACTTGTGTCAGCACTGGGATGGCCTAGAACTAAATTCTAATTCTGACTATGCCAGTAACCAATTATTAGTTTCAGCAAGTCACCAAACCTCTCCAGGCCTGGTTTTCTTATCTGTATAATTAGACTTCTGGACTACATGATTGCTGAAATCTCTTTCTGTTCTAAAAGGTGTTTGGTTAACAGTGAACTAGATTCTACTGAAGTTTCTGTGAGGTCCTTAAATTTAATTTCAATTTTCACAAGCATTTCTTGAATGCTACATTAGGTGCTGAAATTTCAAAGATTAAAAAAAAAATAAGCTACTATGGTTGTAGAGGAGACAAAAATTTAATCAAATAGCTATAATGTAATGTGTGATAAATATAACAAGAAAAACTTATACAGGGTATAGCATCATGATCAAATACAAATTAATTCTGGAGGAGCAGCAGATGGCCAGGAGGAAGTGATAATCCACCTGGACTTTAAACGATGAATAGGAGTTTACTGGGAGAAAATTATGGAGGACGATGTTTGAGGCGGAGAGAATGGGTCACGTAAAATGGAGAGAGGTATAAAATTGCCTGAAACATTAATGGAACAACATGTAGTTCAATATTATAGGACAGGAGTTTAATGTTGCGGGAAGGGTCAGTATGCACATTAAGAGATGAGCTCTGACAAGTAAGCCAGAGTCAAAT
Organism: Avahi laniger; assembly: GCA_963575035.1. Lineage (NCBI taxonomy): Eukaryota > Metazoa > Chordata > Mammalia > Primates > Indriidae > Avahi > Avahi laniger. The sequence goes on along the minus strand of CAUYSK010014577.1, from coordinate 6,569 downwards.
AGTGAAGAGGCTGTAAGACAGACTAAAAATCTGGTTTTTATATGGGAGGTTTTGGAGAATCCAATTTTAATGGCTATTCTTATGTCTTTTAAGACAAAGCGTGCTATGCAGAAAGTTTAATACGCCATGCATTGTTGCAAATGTAGTCTTTGTAATTATACGTATGTAAATGTGTATGTGGATGTAGATTCAGTGTCTTGCACAGCCTCAGACTTTGTTAAATATTTGTTTAGTAGCTGAAGGGACAGTGAACTAATCTAGTAGACATTCTGGCTACTAGGTTAGTTTATTGCTTTTCCCCAGGACTCTATAACTGCCAGTGGTCTTTGGTTTTCCTGGAGGTTTTCTGGAAACTCTTAACAAAGATACTGGCCGTGTCTACATATGCTTCTTTACAATGTAGCATGGCCTAGAAAGTATTCATCTCTGTGGTGATATTTGTTAGATTGTGGCACAAACATCACAGCTAATCTGTTTCACTGCAGATGAAGAGTGCAGCACACTATCTAAAGAAGAGACTCAGCCTCAGGCCAGAGTACAAATAAAATGCCGATAAAGTCCTTGTTTCCTTGGGATCAAAGTGTCTTAGCCCTGGGGCAAAAATAGCCAACCCATCTGCTCTAGGGAGGCATGACCCAGCAAGTTGGAGCAAAACCACATCACATTGAACTCAGGTCAGTGAATGAAGGGCATTCCCAAAACAAAGCTTTGTCTTATGCCTGTGGCTCAGCCTCAGTCAACAAATAGTTTTATTTTTTATATAAATATCTTACAACTTCCTAAATGTCTTCTATGCCAAATAGAAACATAAAAGGAAAATTATTCATATATGATTTAGTCAAACCTGTCTCAAGCCAAAATGGTCAATATGGTTATTTCCTAAAATGTTATGTGCATTATGAAATGCATGCAAAGTACAACCCTGGGCTTATAACAGATGTTGATGAAGTGATAGATATGATGTCCTCGAAAATGTGTCGTTGGTTTTCCTTATCCTTTATTCTTTGTATTCCTCAGACCACAAATGTGAGACTTCTGTAGCCTCTTTGCTGTCTCTAAGGGCCAAATTTTCCATCTTATCACCTTGTACCCTCCAATCAAAGTGTATATATCCTATTAATGGCTTCCCTAGTCCCTACTTGGTGCCTGAATAGGCAAGTAATTCACCCCTGAATATGATATAATATGCCATCAGTTGCACACCAGCTCTTTCTCAGGGTATTCACAAAGGCCTAATAATTGCGGGGATTTCAATCACAAAGCCACATAGCAAGACACACGTTATAATATACTCTATAGAACCTTGCTATTCAAATTGTACTCTGTGGACCAACACCAACAATATCACCTGGAATCATGATAGAAATGCAGAATCTCAACCCCATACCAGATTGATTGGAAGTGATTCCTATGCATATAACATTTTGTTAAGTACTCCTTTAGATTTTAGACAGTAAAAGTACCTGGTCCAAAGTAGGTATTTGATTTGTGTTTATTTTCTATCCTGATGGGTTTTAAGGACATTCTGCACTATTGAAATCCTACTACCAATTCCAGAGCTGAGGATACAGCTGAAGAAACTTTCTAATTAGGAGGAAGGAAGGAAAAAGAAAAAATAAAGGAACTAATACTTAGGGAGGCTGCTTGGAATTCATGACTATAGATTGTGGTAATCTGGAGACTAAAGGTTTTCTTTAAAAATCTTTCAACGGATTCTGATATTGCATCTGATTAATGTCCATTTATTCTGGGGGGTAACAGGCCATTTAAGTAGAACCAATAAACTATACTTCATGCTCCTTCCGGAAGCCTGGCCAAGGCAAAAAAGCATAAAGTAGCATGTTGTGTTCAGGACATTAATGTGATTCAGTAAGCTTGGTGGAGAGCAGAGAATCAAGGCTGAGAAAAGAGCAGGGACAGAACCACAAAAGGGTGAATATGCTTTGTAGGGTGTTTGGCCTTTGTTAGGAGGACTCTGGAGGTCAGGGGATCATGTGACTTTTAAGACCATATTCTGATAGTACTGTGGAGTATGGCAAGAAGGTGAGACTAGAGACTAGAAGGTCAGTTAGCAAAATATTGTAATATTCAAGGTGAAAGGTAGATAATTATTCCTAAATTCTGGTGAAGGCAGTAAGATGGAGAGGATTAGATGTTTTATGGTAAGTGAGAAGGTAGAGTTGAAAGGTATTAGTGATAGATGTGGATGTAGTTGTTGGAGATAAGGAAGAGTTAAGATGACTGCTGGGTTTTAGCATTGCTTAAAAGGATGTTGCCATTTGCTAAAATAAGGCCTAAGAGAGAAGTAACTGGTTTTGCAGGAAAAGTAAGTTCAGCTTTGTCCATTTTGGGCACAGCATTCCTAGGATACATCTTTATAGGACAATCTAGTGAGTAATTGAGTATATGGGTCCAGGTGCAATATAAAGATAGAGCCAATTTTGTGTATGTCCTATAGATTAAGTAAACTAAGTCAATCTTTAGTCTTTCCTCTAAATTACTGGACTACTTCTCTACTCAGGCATCATTTCATTACCTCCTCCAATGTTCTGTTTGCCAAGAGCATGCCACATTGGGTAAAGCTTAGCTAAGACAGAATATCCCTAGAGATAGAATAAATAACTACGCTCTGTCTTAGGTGTTTGATTTGGAATGATGATTTCAATTTTGAGGTCCAGGATCTTTATTTTTAAAGGGTTTTATGAGGATCAAACATAAATATGTGGCAGAGAGTACGTAGCATAGTATCTGAAAGTAGTAAGTGTTCAGTAAAAGCAGTTTCCTGACCCTTCTTTTTGCTTTGGTTTTTTTTTTTTTTCTGTTAATTTAGGTGAGTTAAATACCTGGCAGGAAATGGCTCCTAATCTGCTTGCTGCCTGATTACTTTCAGAAAAGCATTGAGTGAATTTTTCTAGCCAAACACATAGTATAAACTTATACTTTGAAGAACATATGCTTCAAGGAGAAAAGATTTGGGTAGAATCATCATATGCTGGGGAATAACATTTCATTTTATACCATTGGAGTCAGAGGCCTTTGCTGATTTCAGTTGTGCCGTTATGTGTGATCTCAAGCAACCTCTTGGGCTCTCAATTTCTTTTCTGAAAAAAAATGGCTACTAGATCATAAGTTCTTGGTACATCTGAAATAATACCAATGGAACAATATTCAGTTCCTGATGCTTAATAGAAAAATGATAAATTTCAAACAATATCCATCTGATGAAACCTTTTTCTCACTGGGTTGAAGAAGCTATTGTGTCCCAGCATATCAATGGAGTGTTCGTAATCACTAGATCTAATTCAAGGTTGAGATACCTGGACGATCTTATTTGCCTAGGCTCCTTGTGGTGCTTTCTCTGGTGAAGCTTGATTTATCTGAGCCTTGCATGATGAACAGAACTATTTCCTACTGTGTTTTTGGCATTTTCTATTGTCTGTTCCAAATCCTATACAACAGATCGGTGGATCTCAAATCCTAGCACCTGGACCAGCAGTATTAGCACTACAGGGGAATTTTTTTTAGTAATAAAAATTCTCAATGTCCAGCTTAAACTATTGGATCGAAAACACTGGAGGTGGAGTCCAGGAATCCACCTGTCGTTTAAGAAGCCCTTCAGTTACTTCTAATGCAGATTTAAATCTGAGAACCATTGCTTGTTAGTCCAAAACCACCAGCATCAACATTACCTGAAACTTGTTAGAAAATGTAAACTCTCAGGCCTACCCTAGACCTGATCAATTAGAATCTGTAGTTTAACAAGATACCCAGGTGATTCACATACATATTAAAGTATAAGATGCACGGCCCTAGACAAAGTTATCATTACATGTGGACAGTCAGATCTATTGTATAATGAGAGGGTCTCTAAATGCTTAAAATTGAGCTATATTTTTTTCCAAAATTACCGCCATATCTATCTTTTTTTCCCACTTAAGCACTTTTCAAAGATAACCCTTAGAAAATTTACTAAGGTAGCCTAAGAGGGGATTGCTAGTATTCTGGTCTTAAGCAATAAATGTCTGACCAATCATTAATCTTTAATAATAGAAATAGAGATAGTATTTTCACTGATACATATACTCAGTTATATAGATGTAGCATCAACAAGCCCTTCATCCAATGAAACCTGTAGATTCAAGGCTTTTTTATAATTTTTTTGAGAGATGTGTCACTGTCCAGAACAGGACTATTTATTTTATTTTATTATTTTTATTTCAGAATATTATGGGGGTACAAACGTTTTGGTTACATGAATTGCTTTTGTACAGTTTGAGTCAAAGTTATAAGTGTGTCCATCACTCACATAGTGTTCATTGTGCCTGTTAGGTGTGAATTTACCCATTCCCTCCCTACCACCTGCTTGATTTCTGTTGAATTCTACTGCCATATGTGCATGTGAGTGTTTATCTATAAGTTTCAATTTAGTAGTAAATACATATGATTTTTGTTTTTCCATTCTTATGATACTTCACTTAAAAGGATTGTCTCCAGTTCCATCCAGGTGTTACAAAATGTATTAGTTCACCATTTTTTATGGCTGAGTAATACTCCATGGTATACATATACCACTTTATTCATCCACGTGTGTATTGATGGGCATTGGATTGTCTCTACATCTTTGCAATTGTGAAGTGTGCTGCTATAAATATTCAAGTGCAGGTATCTTTTCTATAAAATGTCTTTTTTTTCTTTTGGTAAATACCCCATAGTGCTATTGCTGTATCAAATGGTAGGTCTACCTTTAGTTCTTTGAGGTATCTCCATACTACTTTCCTTAGAGGTTAAACTAGTTTGCAGTCCCACCAACAGTATATAAGTGTTCCTTTCTGCATCTGCACCAGCATCTGTTGTTTTGGTACTTTTTGATAAAAGCCATTTTCACTGGAGTTAGGTGATATCTCATTGTAGTTTTTATTTGCATTTCCCTGATGATTAGAGACGTTGAGCATTTTTCCATATGTTTATTGGCCATTAATCTATCTTCTTATGAAAAGTTTCTGTCCATGTCTTTTGCTCACTTTTTAATGTGGTTTTTTGATGTTTTCCTGCTGATTTGCTTGAGTTCTTTAGTCCTACCCAGAGCAATCAGGAAAGAGAAGGAAGATATTGTGTCAATATTTGTCCAGAACAGGACTATTTTTTTAATCATTGAAAGACATGTATATTAACATGTTAACACATTCTACCTTACATGGGATTATCTTAGGAAGAATGAATTTCTCTTTTTGATTTGTCATCTTTTCTTTCTTTTATCCTAAACTTGGTAAACAAGTCTCACAATAGTTATGACTTAATTAAAATTTGGAGATCACCAAACAAATACATTCATTTATTTATACATGATTGTTTTATGATCTGCATTTGATAATTCTAGTATCTTGTCTCTTTGGCTCTTACTTTCTTTTGTTTTTCTTCTGGGTTGAACTTATGGACTCAAGTTTCCTGTGTTCCCCATTATCTTTTAATATATGTTCAATATAGTAAGTGAAAAATTGCATGACTTGAGATGTATTGTGCAGGTAGCTTTCTCTGGAGAAGATATCATTTGCTTCTGTCAGGTACCAAAGGGTATTACGCATCACAACTACCCAACCAAATTTGTTTTAAGATTCCCTAATTCAAAAAAGTCAAATCTGTGTCCAAATTCCATGAAACAACTGCCTCGCTTTCCATTTTCCTTGACCTTGAGGACACAACCCTTTCGAATTCTCAGCTTGCTATAGAGATGATCCTCTGTTGAAATTCACCTTGTGCTGATTCTGAACTCTAAACTGTGTCTCTCTCATGTCACCAAATGGAGAAAACTAAGTCTAATTTTACAGTATTTGCAAATGCTCTCAGGGTAAAAGTGGCTTCAAGGTTTGCTTTATCAGTCCTGGTCCTCGTTTTTCCTTCACCTTTTGTTTGGCTTTTTGTTGCTCTGTGAATTAATATAAATGTGTTTTCAGATAGGATTTGTCTCAGGAGTTTTGCAGAGCTTTGCCCTGAAGGAATATGTGAACGTGTTTAGTTTGCATTTCAAATGCTGTTGCACTCAGGAGGGCGTCTGTGAAAGACAGTAGCAGCTGTATACCACAAGGCACCGCGTTTCTCAGACCTAAATGTTTGGATTTGCTTTGTAAAGCAAAGTGAATCTGTTAAAAACTGCAAGATAATAAAGTGCCTGTCCGGAACAGACAGCTGCCCGAACAGCCTGCCTAGGGTTAAAAGCAAGGGGCAGTTCCTGCTTAATACTCCAGACTACCTGTCTCCATTCACAATAACCTGCTAAAGAAAATATGAAGCCAATATATCTCTGTTTAACTTCTCTGTTAAGTGATAAATTTACCTTAGAACTTAGAAGTTAATCTTTGAAAGATTTTATAACCATTTGTTCACATACATAGAATTAGTTAAGGGATCTGTAGAAGCCTTTTGAAAAGCTGTTAACCTAAGAGGAACTACCTGTTGTTATGTAAATCTGTTACCCCTGGCAACTAATCACTGTTCCCTATAAGTGACCATGTAAGACTTCATTCAGGGCCTTTTTTGAGACTGATGGAGAGGTCCAAGGCCCCGTGAGATCC